>AYEL01078198.1:0-19944 GCA_000484575.1 Olivierus martensii
AAATAAAAATAATAAAAATAAAAATAAGATGCATTAAAAATTCATTATAAGGAAGCTCTGCTAATTGAGCGTTATAAAAAGTTTTTTATAAATATCTTGTTATACTATCAAGTTTCCGTTTAAGAAACATCCATCTTTTTTAAGATCACTGCTTAGTCAATGCGTATTTCCATACTTCAGACGGTTCCCAGGAGAGTCTATCGTTTATGAGGTCTTCTTTACTTTTTCTCTTTATAATCTCTAAGGACTCCGTAATCATAGGGTGCGTACGAGGATGGACCTTCTTTATTACTTCAGCTTCACCCCATAATATATTTATATCTTTCCCGTAAGCCTCTTGCCCAAGGGAAGTGTTCAGTTTCGCTTGCGAAATATCTCTTTTATGCTCTTCCAGCCTTTTATCAAGGTTCCTAATAGTAACTCCTACATACGCTGTTCTTTTATCGTTTTTCTCATTATCTTCAATCGGAATCCTGTAAACTCCTTTACGTTCTAGCTTCTGTATGGGGTCTTTTTCATTTCTGATCACATTAAAAACGGTGGCCACCCTTTCTGGCACGATCTTCTTTTTTCTGCCTCTTGCTATTTTTCTTATGACATTTAGGTCCTTCAATTGGTACGGGACAGGGAAAAATTCTTGCTGATTACTTTCTTGAGGTTGTATTATATTAGCGCTAGCAGAGAGTTTCTTTCTCACTTTCTTTAAAATTTGCAACAAGAATGCTCTTGTATAACCATTGGATCCCTACATTCATAATATAATTCAATTCTTTTAGATCTTCTTGTCGACTGCAGTATATCAATGCTCTTCTAAATAGGCTTCTAAACGCTGCCTTCTTATACGATATAGGATCATTTGACCAACATGGTATAAGTATGGGCTGGTAGTTGGCTTCCTATATACTTTCGTTATCACATTTGGTGGTTGTACCTGCAATTGTACATCCAAATAATGCATTAATGTCTTACTCACCTGATCTTTTTTAAGCTTCAGGCCAAATTGCTTCAACGTAAATTTCTCTGCAAAAATATCAATGCTAGATTCATCTTTCCAAATTATTAATACATCGTCCACGTATCTATTATAAAAATTGATACGTAGTTGGAATTGTGGGAGTATTTGGCTCTCTACCGCTCTTAAGAGGATTTCTGCCAATGTGCCCGCTATGGGGCTTCCTATAGGCACGCCTTCATCTGCTTGTATATTTTTCCTCTAAAAATAAAGTATGATCCGTAACATATGGTATATGGTATCTCCCTTAACAAATAAGAATCACTTTGTTCTCGTGGAAGGTGTTCCAACATGAATCTATAGAAATACAAACACACTGGTTCAATTTTTAATGAAGGATATAATGCCTCATAGTCATAGGAAGCGAAGACATTTCCGTCAACTATTTCTACTTCTTTTAAGCTTTTCTAGGAAGGTAAATGTCTCTCTAGTGGTATTTATTCCATCTCCTAAGATGTTATTGCACCAAGCAGCCAGTGTTTTCTCAAGAGAATAAGTGGGAGCCCATCTTTTTTCGACTATGGGTCTCGCCTCCATTGGGGTTTTATGAGTCTTTAAATAAGCGAATAATCTTGGACTAGTAGGCGTCTCGTTTCTTAACTTCCCATACCCATGGGAAATTCGAATGCCTAATTAACCTATCCACTGCAGCAGCCACCTTTTCTGTCGGATCTTGATGCAATTGCACTGCTTTGGTGCTGTGTATATAATCTAAAAGGTATTTATCATATACTTCCTTGTCTAAAATCACCATTTTTTTCTTCTTATCTTCCCTTGTAATCATGAAACTTTCTTGCTCCATCCATAGTATAACAAGATATTTATAAAAAAATCTATTTATAATGCTCAATTAGCAGAGCTTCCTTATAATGAATTTTGTGTGTCTTATTTTTATTATTATTATTTTTATTTCATTTTATTATATGTTAACTTATAAATATGTTAATCGGTTATGTATTAAGTAAGTTTTATATTATTTATTATTTATCATTTTTTGACTAATCTTGACGTGTTTAAATTTAAAAAGAAAGAACGCATCAAGTGGATGTATTCTACTGTTCTGTTCTAACCATAATGAAGCTTGTAGTCTTCTATTTTAGAATTCCGTTGCATTGTGAGATGTTGCCTGAGGATGGTGTATAACCGAAAACGTTAGAAAAGTTTTTTAAATAAATGTTTCTTTACTGCAAAATAGTGCTGAATATTTTGTGATCAACATGTATATATGAAATTTCAAGGCTGCTGGTGGTTTCTTTCCTAAAAAGTAAGGACTTTTCTCAATCAAAAAGAGGGTTAATAGAGAACATAGAAAAACAATTATACAGTATAATCTTGATTATCTGGATTGTGGAATAATTGGAGAATCTGCAACTTGATGATGAATGTAATGTTTAATTATTAATGTTTTATCTTAGATGCAATAAGATTTTTAAGTGCCTGTATTTGTTTCTTGATTATATCTAATATATTAGGTTCTGTCTGATAATGTCATTTCAAGTTTCAACACATATAAATGTGTTTGAAACATACATGGTGCTTCTTTTTAGCATTGTATTTCTACATATATGTTCTTCTAAATTTACTGAAACAACGGTTTCATCATTTCAGTATAAGTGACATTTGTTCATGTAAACACGTCTATTCATAAAGTGCATTTACATCATTTCATTCTTGTAGGAGATGGACCGCTCGCACCCAGGGGGCGTTGTCTAAAAAAAAGCGCGCCAAAAAAAGAAAGAGAGTAGAGAGAGGCCATGTCGGTCTGGTAGTTAGTTTAATTTGTCTTTTTCTTTTATTAAAGTGCACTAAAAGTTTACCTGTTTCCATTCTTTATATCCTATAAATTGGGGGCTCGTCTGGGATGTCGGACAGATGTATGGATTAAAGAAAGTAAAGGAATAATTATAAGAAAAGTGTGAATTGAAGGACAGAACTACTTAAACCAGACAAAATAGCGAAGTCAGCGTCAATGGTACAAAAGTAAGCGAGGTTTAGTTTTTCGAATAGAAAGTATGACGTAGCGACGTAAACCTAAGGCGTTTAATATCAACTAAAGACGAATATAAGACGGAAATTGAGAATAAAAGACATAAACCTAAGGCGTTTAATATCAACTAAAGACGAATATAAGACGGAAATTGAGAATAAAATAAAATATAAAGATGAAAAGTGCAAAGAAAGTAAGACGAGAATTAAAATACAGAGGAATAGAATCCTAGACGAATAAAATAAAGAACTCTAATAATTAAGACGAATAAAAAAAAAGAGGAGAAGTCAAGATGAGTGCAGTGAGGTTAGGTCAAATTTCAGCAGTAAACATTCGACTGAGAGTCGCCAGTTATAACATTTTGACTGCGTTACATAAATTTATTTACGACATGGAAGGTGACTTCGAGAATTGAAAACGCTTGTTGGAATTTACTGGGTTCACGTTTACTAGTGATTCTGACAGAAAAACAAAAGTCGATTAAGTAGTGCACAACTTATCACTACCCGATTTAATATCAGTGTGCAATGTGTTGGGAATAGATTACTCAGGTACGAAAGAGCAGTTAGCGCACCGAGCATGCACTTTTCTTATGGATCTGGATGAACTCTTATCGAATGGAAATACAAGTGAAAATAACGACGAAAATACCAGTGATAATATTGGCGGCAATACGGTATCCTCATTGGAACTAGATGACACGGCGAGAAATCTGCCAAGCCATAGGTTTAATATGACCTTCCAAGACGTTGAGAGTTCGCTACGTAAGTTTGACAGCAGTGATGGAATAAAAGTCGAGCAGTGGATTGATGAATGTGAAGAAATTGCAACATTAATGAGCTGAGTTACAAAAGTTAATTTTTGCGAAAAGGTCATTATCGGGCCTAGCTAAGCTCTTTGTGCAGAGCGAAAGAGGCCTTTTGTCACGGCCTGAATTGAAGCGTGTTCTTAAAGAAGAATTTGGCACTAAAGTAACGAGTGCAGAACTCCACAAGACGTTGGCGAAGAGAAAGAAAAAAACGATTAATCGGTGCAGGAATACCTTCTGCTAATGAAAGAAATTGCTAGTCGTGGTGTAATTGAAGATGATGCATTAATACAGTATGTTATTTGACAGAATTGATGACGATAATAGAAACAAGATGATTTTATATGGAGCCAGAAATCTTAAGCAGTTTAAAGAGATATTGCGTGACTATGAGAGGATAGCTAAGGACCCAGCAGTCTCAATAGGTGATAAAGAACCACACAGGGTTTATAAACAAAATGATGCTTTGAAATTGGGGCCAAAGATAGGCCAAATGTAATTAGGTGTTACAACTGCGGTGGAAAAAGTCATAAGTCGAACGAGTGTTGTCACAAAGACAAAGGAATGAAATGTTTCAAGTGTAATAGATATGGACATCGTGCCACGGAATGTGGGGAAGAAAAGATGCCTAAGGCAGTTAGCTCCGTGACGAAAAGCCATTCTATGATGGAGAAAGTGTTCAAGTTTGATGGTGTCGAAGTGTTAAGTCTAATAGATACCAGTAGTGAGGTGAACATTCTGAAGGAAAGTATTTACAAGCAGATAGGGTCTCCACTACTAACTATGTCCTCTCTTGGTCTAATTGGTTTTGGTCACAGTAGAGTGAAACCATTGGGTACGTTTCTCGCGACGATAACCGTAGAGAATGTAAATTTTCGTGCTAGAGTGTTTGTGGTCGAGGATTCCTCCATGTTAAACGACGCTGTCATCGGTCGGGATCTCCTTCAAAATGCAGAGGTGCTGATTAATGATAATGGTGTTACAATTCGAAGGTTAATTGGTGATGTCGCTTGTATTCAACTGATCCAAAGCGACCAGGGTCTCGACATAGGGCACCAGGTTGATGAAGTTACAAAGCGTTCTGTGGAAAGTCTTGTGATGAACTACAGGCCCGTCAAAATCAAGGAGGTCAACGTAAAAATGGAAATAGTATTGAAGAATAATCAGCCTGTGTTTCACGCTCCGAAACGTTTACCATTTAAGGAAAGGGGTGTGGTACAAGAACAAGTAGAGGAGTGGTTACGAGATGGTATTATAAAGCCGTCAAATTCTGAATATTCATCACAAGTAATAGTAGTAAAAAAGAAGGACGGAAGTTCCAGGATATGCATGGACTTCAGGAAACTAAATCAAGTAGTCATCAAAGATCGATACCCTCTCCCCTTAATTGAAGATATACTAGACAAGCTTCAGGATGCTAGAGTGTTTACGACAATTGATTTAAGAAATGGCTTTTTCCAAGTTAGAGTCGATCGTAGAAGCCGACATTATCTTTCATTTGTGACTGAATCGGGCCAGTACGAATTTTTGCGTGTACCTTTTGGATTCTGTAATTCTCCTTCTGTGTTTCAGAGATATATTAATACTGTGTTTCAGCACCTGATCATGAAAGGAAGTGTTCTACCTTATATGGATGATCTTATTATCCCAACTGAGAATGAGGAGAAGGGAGTAAAGGCACTAAAGACAGTACTCCAACTTGCTAGTGACTACGGACTTGACATAAATTTGAAGAAGTGTCAGTTCTTGAAAAGAAGAGTTGAATTTCTAGGATCAATCATTGAGGAAGGCCAAATCTATCCATCAGTAGAAAAGACAAAGGCAGTAAAAAAAATTCCCGGAACCAAAGACGAGTAAGCAGGTTCAAAGTTATTTGGGACTCACTGGGTATTTCAGAAAATTTGTACCTCAGTACTCTTTGATTGCCAAGTCTTTGTCAGATCTGCTTAAGCAAAGTCAAGCTTTTCGCTGGGGCACCAGGGAGAAGAATTCATTCGAAACATTAAAAGACATACTGCGTAACAATGGTCAAGCTTTTCGCTGGGGCACCAGGGAGAAGAATTCATTAGAAACATTAAAAGACATACTGCGTAACAATCCAGTGCTAATGATCTTTAAACAGAGATTAGAAACAGAAGTTCATTGCGACGCAAGTATGGATGGTTTTGGAGCTGTCCTTTTACAGCGCTCGCCTGCAGATAATCAGCTTCACCCCGTTTATTATATGAGTCATAAAACAACAGACGCTGAAAGAAAATACTCAAGTTATGAGTTGGAACGGGTTGAAGCTGATTATTATATGAGTCATAAAACAACAGACGCTGAAAGAAAATACTCAAGTTATGAGTTGGAAGCACTAGCAGTGGTTGAAGCCTTAAAAAAAATTAGAGTTTATCTCTTGGGAACGAAGTTTAAAATTCTAACCGATTGCACTGCCTTCCAGCAAACTATAAGAAAAAAGGACCTTACTATACGCGTTGCTAGACGGGTACTGCTGCTCGAAGAGTATAATTTTACCATAGAACATCGCTTGGGAAGTGCCATGCATCATGTAGATGCGTTAAGTAGAAATCCCGTGATGCAGATCTCGTCCCAGTGGATCCATGATCAAATTCGGGCCACTCAAGAAAGAGACGCCAACTTGAGCAAAATTAAAAGAGTCACTAAAGACGAAAGCTGCCGACGGATACCTGATGAAGAAGGGTATACTATAAAATGCACATGAAGAACAACATTTTGCCAGTAAATGTGTCGAAGAGGTGATAAAGCAAGGAGTCACTAAAGACGAAAGCTGCCGACGGATACCTGATGAAGGGTATACTGTATAAATTTATAGATGGTCATTGAAGTAATTGTGGCCCCTAGAAGTATGGAAGATGAAATCATACAAAATGCACATGAAGAACAACATTTTGCCAGTAAATGTGTCGAAGAGGTGATAAAGCAAGAATTTTACATACCACAACTCAAACAAAAAGTAGAACGCTACATCGCCAACTGCATTCACTGCATTCTGGTTAACCGGAAGAGTGGCAAAAAAGGGGGTTTCCTTCATCCTCTTTTTAAAGACGACATACATTGCTGCATACGTACCATATAGACCATCTAGGACCATTAGAAAGTACCAATAAGAACTATAAGCATATTTTGGCGGGGTTTCCTTTATCCTCTTTTTAAAGACGACATACATTGCTGCATACTTACCATATAGACCATCTAGGACCATTAGAAAGTACCAATAAGAACTATAAGCATATTTTGGTGGTCATAGACGCATTTACGAAATTTATTTGGTTGTACCCGACAAAAACTACCTCTACATCCGAGCTAATTAACAAATTGGACACACAGAAAGTAGTCTTTGGGAATCAAGCGCAAATAGTAACAGAGAGAGGGAGCTCTTTCGCCTCTCAGGAGTTTCGGGATTACTGTGCAAAAGAAAACATTGAACACCGAACGGTAACAACAGGCCTCCCCAGAGCTAATGGACAAGTGGAAAGGATTGATAGAACTATCATCCCTGTATTAGCCAAACTTTCCATCGAAGACCCGACAAAGTGGTATAAGTTTGTTCCAAGAGTGCAACAGACAATAAATGCTACGTTTCAACGAAGTATAAACACCACCTCTTTTGAGCTATTGGCTGGAGTTAAAATGCACAGACCCACGGATTTAGCCGTGAAAGAGTTACTCAAGGAAGAGTCAAGAATGATTTTCAATTGGAAAGAAACAAAAAAAGAGAACTCGCAAAGGAGCAAATTTTAAAAATACAACAAGAAAATAAGAAGACATAATTTACGTAGACATGAGGCCAGGAAATACAAACCAAATGACATGGTTGCAATCTGGCGAACCCAGGGAGGACCAGGGCTGAAGCTTAAGTCAAGATTCCTGGTTAAAAATACAACAAGAAAATAAGAAGACTTATAATTTACGTAGACATGAGGCCAGGAAATACAAACCAAATGACCTGGTTGCAATCTGGCGAACCCAGGGAGGACCAGGGCTGAAGCTTAAGTCAAGATTCCTGGGTCCCTACCGGGTGATAAGGAGTAAAATATAACGACACTTATGATGTCAAAAAAGAAGGTCAATTTGAAGGTCCGCTCTGCACAACTACTTGTGCAGAATATATGAAGCCGTGGGCATCCGAGACGGAAGACTGTCAGGACGGCCGAGTTATGTAGGAGATGGACCGCTCGCACCCAGGGGGCGTTGTCTAAAAACAAAGTGTGCCAAAAAAAGGAAGAGAGTAGAGAGAGGCCATGTCGGTCTGGTAGTTAGTTTAATTTGTCTTCTTCTTTTATTAAAGTGCACTAAAAGTTTATCTGCTTCCATTCTTTATATCCTACATTCTGTATGAATTCGAACAAGGAAGAAATGTACAGAAGTGAGTAGAAATTTGGTGAAAGTTTTTGGTGAAGATACAGTTTCCAACAGAATATGCAGGAGATGGTTCAAAAAATTTGAAGCAGGCAATTTTGATCTTAATGACAAACCATGCTCTGGGAGACCATCTCTGATCGATGACAATATTGTCAGGGCCATTATAAGCAAGATCCTTTTTTGACATCAGAGATTGCAGAAAAGCTAATTCAACACAACAGACCATTTTGGAAACTTGGATTGGTGTATAAATATTCTAGATGGGTGCCTCAAGTTAAGTAAAAAAAATCTACATGACCCAAGTTGTCATTTGCACATCACTGCTTGCTCAGAACAAAAATAAATCTTTCTTAGATAGGATGAAAAATGGATTACATATGAAAACATTGTGAGAAAAAGAGCATACTGTGAGCCTGGACAACCATCCCCCTCCATTCAAAACCAAGCTAGAGCCTCAATAAGAGAATGCTGTGTATATGGTGGGACGTCATAGGACCAATACACTACGAGCTTCTCAAACCCAAAGAAAGGCTCAATTCAGAAATGTATTGTTGACAAATGGATGATTTAAATAAAGAATTCAAGGAAAAGAGACCAGCGCTGGTCAATAGGAAGCAAATCATATTGCACCACAATAATGCCAGGCCATACGCTGCTTTGGTAACTCGCCAGAAAATCGCAGAGCTAGGCTGGGAAATTCTGTCAATTTACCATACTCTCAGGTCCTAGTATCATCCAATTAACCACTGTTTTGCTCCCTGCAAAATTTTTTGAAGGGAAAAAAATTCAAAAGTGAAGCAGATGTCAGCCAAGCACTGCTTTAGCTTTCTGCCTCCAAAGATGAGTCATTCTACAGAAATGGAATTCACAAATTACCATCATGCTAAGAAATCAGTAACAATGGAAATTATATTGTTCAGTAAATATTAATAAATGTATTGAAAATGTATTATTTTCTTTTCATTCAAAAATGGACTCTCTGGTAGATCCTATAATTGGCAATTAAAATTATAAATATGCAATAATTTCTTACTGCAAATATACAAATTTCTTGTTTCCTTTTATAATAAATAACAGAATATCTAAATATATGTATATTATTTATGCAATTCATTTATTTCTTAATTTTTTTGAATGTTGTCCATAATTCAGATGATTTATTTTTTTTTATTTTTTTTTTTAAGTATTTTGCCACTTATCTGAGAAAATTAATTTCAAGATTAACCTAGGATCTTATTTCTTTATTCAACAGTCTCACTACTGTTATTAGTGATGGATGAAAGCATTTTCTTATTCTTGTGAACGTCACTAACCTGTTTTGATATTCTCGTGATCAGGACAAGAGTAGCTTTAGTCTCATTACGAAGTGGACCACCTTTAATCTGGTTAATTTACATGAACAAAAATGGTGACATCCATGAATATCTGTGTTTCAATGGAAGAAATAACAATGTCAGAAATTGTTAGCAAAGAAGCAGAAAAAATAGCCAAAGTAGTCATAATTAATTATACAGATAGGCCTCGATTAGCGCGACTTAAAAAATTGATAAGCAGAAAAAATAGCCAAAGTAGTCATAATTAATTATATATACACATGTAATTGCTAAAGTATTATTAGAAATTAAATTTATGGGTTTTTATATTCAGATACAACTTATGCCAAAGAATGGTTTGATAAAAAAAAATTAATCAAAAAAGAGAAGAAAAGGAAATAGAACAGAAGCTTCAGATGCAGATTGTTAAGATATACATATACCACAAATAAAAAAAAAGAAGGCCAAATTCTATTCTACTAGTTGTTTGGCCACCAAAAGAGTAGAAATCTAAAATGGTGCAAGTTCCATTCCAACCCCTATGTTAAAAAATGACATTTAAATACCGAAATAAGTTCAATAGTGTCACATCTTCAGGCTTTTATTTTGAACGTTTTTGAGTTATATTAAGTTATTATCCAGCTATCATAGATATTAAAACTTGCCAAGTAAAAGCCTGAAGGTGTGACATTGTATTGAATTTATTTCAGTCTTTAAATTTCATTTTTCGACATTGGGGTTGGAATGGAACTTGGCACCATTTTAGATTTCTACTCTTTTGGTGGCTAAACAAACTAACAGAATAAAACTTGGTCCATTTTTTCACATTTAAGTTTTTTGTGAGATATCAATACTTTTTGTTAAGTCATTATACTAAACAAACATAATCTAAGATAGCTAAATAACTTCAACTAACACTGTTAGTTGAATTCTATTCTACATTGTGGTTTGATTGAACACACACACACATATATATATATTATATATGTGATTGAGTGAGTTGCTTCGCATCTGGCACTGTGGCACTGTGCCTATATAGCAATCTTTTTTAATGAATATATATATATATATATATTCATTAAAAAAGATTGCTATATAGGCACAGTGCCACAGTGCCAGATGCGAAGCAACGCTCAATCACTTCGGATGAAGTAAATAATAAGTCACAAAAATAAGTGAAAAATTGATATTTTCAGAATTTTTCCTTTACCTGTATCCTAAGATCTATACTTGTGATAAATTTCAAGTTTCTACATCTACAGGAAGCACTCTATAATTTTGTTGAGCGAATCAGTGCCAAAATTTGCGATTTTCTGGAGCCTCTATCTCCATGACTAGGGGTCAGCAACGCAGTGCCCGTGAACAATTTTTAAGTGCCTGCCATTCAAATATCTGAAATCTAAATTTTAAATATTTGAACAACAAACACTCATAGTTGTAATGAATAATTTTAGTAAAAATTCTTAACAATTATTGTTAAAATGGTGAAGATATAATCTATTTTGATTATATCTTCACCATTTTAACAATTGTACAATTAAACTTTTGACGAAAACTGAAACTTAGTGACATTTATATAAAACTAGATGACAAGATGAATCAATTTTCGACTACTAGAGACATCTGATGCCACATATAGTGAACTATTTCCTGTCCCCACTATCCTCGTATACTCTGTCCAGCAACTGCATGCTACGCCTTACATTCGTAATTTGTGTTTGTACATAAACTTGTCATTTCATGAATTTGTATTTCAAGTTATAAGAATACCTGTGATTATTTAATTGTTTTTATTTATTTTTATTATTAATGTAGCCGCCATGGAGAACAGAAATAAGAAGCAGAAGACACATTATTTTAATGTTGAGTGGGAAGATCAATTTTGTTTCATTTATTATAAAAGAAAAAGTGTATGCTTATTGTGCAATTCAAGTGTAGCAATTGCTAAAAAATGTAACATAGAGAGACATTTCATCACAATTCATAAGCATTTTAATACAAATTTTCCAATAAACTTGGAAATTAGAAAGAAAAAAATCTCTGAACTAAAACTCAACTTAACTGGACAGCAGAGTTTATTTTTCAGACCGATTTCCCAATCAAGAAAAGCAACTTCTGCCTTTTTCAAAATTGCACAAAGAAAAATGAAACTGTTAGTAGAAGGTGAGATTATTAAAGAAGTCATTGTTTTAACTGCAGAAACATTTTTTGATGACTATAAAAATAAAAATGTAATAATAACAGCAATAAATGCCATCCAACTATCAGCGAGAACAGTAACTCAAAGAATCAAAATGATGGCTACTGACATTGAATCACAGTTGAATAATGATATTCAAAAAAGTGTATTCTTTTCATTGCAAGTGGATGAGTCCACCAACATTTGGACACTTCTCAATTATGTATTATTGCAAAGATGGTTTTTGACATTTTTTTCTGTAAATTTCTGAAAATTCTACATTTAAAAGGATGTACAAGAGGCAACGATATTTATTCAACTTTTAAAATGTATATTGAGGAAAATAATATACCTTTAGAAAAATCGTCTGCAATTACAACAGATGGCACACCTACAATGTAATATAATTATACAAATTTTTATTGAGGTAATCTTTTCTTTTCATAGTCCAGGCTACCAAAAATGGGAGAAATTAAATGAAGTAAATTAATATGTAAAATGCGTATACAAAAATCATATATAAGCACGTGTACATTTATTACATTCTTGTGTATAACAAATGATGTTTATAACATTACATCCATTATAACCAAGTTTTATTATAATTTGATTGAGTATGCCTATCAACAGCAGTTTCAAATATTTTGGCTGCAACTCACTGTAGGAACTGCATTTTGTATTGTGACCCAGTATAAGTGTGATTTATCATTCTGAATTCCGAAAACCAAAAGCTCTCCAAACGTTCTGCATAACATATAAAGCAATCAGTAAAAAGACACTGAAGATAAACTTTACTTAAAATACAACATTACGTATAATATAATGAACAACTCCTTTTATGATTTAGAATCTCTCTCAATGCAAAAAAAAGTAAAAAAATTTTCTTTACAATCAATCCACATCATTAAAAGTACATTAAATTTTCAGAAGCAATTGACAATGTCCACATTAAATATTGCGCATGCTCAATAGTAGCATGGCCATCTACTGACAAGTTTTACAATCTTTCATCTGTGACAACACGTACTTATACAAATATTGAGACAAACATCTATAACAGGGCTGCCCAACCTTTTTATGACTGTGAGCTACTTTTTTCACCAGAGCAATTATAGCAATTTACCAACATCCAGGGAATGAAAGTACAAAAATAGCAATGTCAGCTATATAATTCAAAATTTATTAAGTAAAATAAACAATTCATCATAATACATGAAAATATGAAAATAACTACAAATATATGGGTACATAAACAAAAATTTTAATGCGATATTTAGTATTGTGTAGATTTTGCAATTGATTCAAAATTTGGATTATATGGCAAATGAGATAATCTTAAAATTTTTACAAATATATTTTGTTGTGAATGAAGTTCAATTTTAAATCTATAATTTTTGCTTTGCGTATTTCGGAGTCTTTCGGATATTTATTTTCATAATTGAAGTACACCCAGCCCTCGATTTGCACGGTACTCAATTTACACGGTTTCACTTTTACAGTTTTTAAATGAAAACAAAAAATTTTTTTTCATTTTATTTCGATTATTTTATATAAATAAATTTATAAATTATGCCATTTATAATTAAAAGAGTATCATATTGAAATATTTATCATCTTTTAAAAATTGCTAAATTAATACTTTACATTTCATATTTATGCTACTAAATATTAAATTAAACCTAATCTGTGGGTTTAGTCCTCTCAAAGTGTCTCCCTCTTTCGTGAACTATACTCTTTTCAACGAAAGATGACTTATCTTATATGGTAAAGAGCTTATGGATTGCAAAGATCAATTCATCTAATAGAATAACCGGTTTCTGTTTCATTCATCCAATAGCAGTTTATTTTTTATCATCGCTAATAATTTGAAATATTTATCATCTTTTAAAAATTGCTAAATTAATACTTTACATTTCATATTTATGCTACTAAATATTAAATTAAATCTCTAATTGCTTAAAATTAAATACATACAACGAATGACTCATTGTCCTTTAGTTTTTAGCAGTAATGACGGATAATACAGTTGTTTATAAGCGAGGACTAAGATTGTTCAGTCAAGCTAGAAATGCTATTTTAAATGTATATAAGTATTTTAAAAGGAAGAAATCTTGCTAAATAACATCTTTGACGAAACTTCACTCGATATTGTTATTTCTGTATCAACAATTAAAAGAATTGTAATCGAAGAAAGCGAAACAGTAGATGATGATCTGGAAATGGAAAACACGCCAGTTAAATTGTCAACACTTGGAAAGAAAAGGCATCTTAGTATTTATAAAATAAAGATTAAAATATTTTAATCTAATTACTGTGTGTTTAAATCAAACATCAAATCGTAAATGATGATAAATTCTTTATTGCGATCCGTTTTACATCGTATTGTTAATCATAACTGAAAAGACTTGTCGATCATCAAATTTAGCCTTGAAAGTTCTTTCTTTGAAAAGAGTATAGTGGCACTAAAGAATTTTTCTCGTCAGAGCCGGATTATACAGAAAAAAATCATGAAAATAAATTGTGGGAAGTATTAATCAAGCATTTCCAAAGTTATCTCATTACACTCGCCAGCTGCGATGTCTTAGTCACCAATGGTAAGCTGGCGACCATTATTTTGAGCCCTGATGATTCCAAGAATGTAATCTCCAGGAACATATCTAATCTGAGAAGAAATTATATAATTTAAAAAAACCACACGTTTAAATTATTTTTACATTTTTGAATAAACCGATAAATGTCATTACCGATTCCTTAAAAATACAAAAGCATTATATTTTTTATTATAATAGTAATTTATTTTGAGAAAATTATATATTTAAGTATTAAATTAGATTTATATTAAAAATAAGTTTTAATTCAATCAAAACAGATTGTTTGGGAAAGAATTTCATAAGAGAGTACTTGTTAATGAACACAAAAAGCATCTTGTGTTATCCAAGAGACATCATATCATATGCTATAGAATGTTTAGTAGTCAAATAAAAAAAAAATATCATAGTAAAATTTAGTAAATACACAAAAAATTGATTAACTTAATCAAATAATTACATTAAATTAAAACATACAATGTATATATCAATTTATTTCTTAATTATTTGATATTTCTCAAAAATCCAAAAAAATTTATTCAGTTAATTCTATTCTAAAATAACACGACTAATTCACTATATTTCATAACTAAATAAACACAATCACTCTCAAAGTTACATTGTAGATCATTCTGAGACTAGCAAGGTTATTCAAAAGGGAATAAACTGAAACCAATTTTTCCATAAATGCAATGTTAAAATAGAGTGAACAGTTTTATACAGTAAATATTGATTAAGAAAAATAGATATACTTTATGAAAGATTTACAAAAAATGGACTCCTCTAAGATAAATATAGTATACTCCCGATTAACTGGGACAGTGAGAAAATGAATTACTCTGGATAATCTGTAAAATACTCAAAAAAATTGGAATTATGGATAATATGTATTTAATATTAAAAAATAAATAAATTGCATGCATATATTCAAATATTCTATAATTTATTGAAAAAGGAAACAAGAAATTGGTTTATTTTCATCAAGAAATTATTGTAATATTTGAAATTTTAACATTTTTTAAACTTACTGCTTTTTCTCCTTTAATATTACTAACAAACAATAGCACTTACCAAAGTTGAGGTTTATCTTAAGTTTTCTTACTAGTTGCATATCTATGGCTAACATTTTCGGTGATCCCACCATCTTCAGGCCAAGTTTTCTAAAAATGATTTGAACATTCTAACAGTTCACATACAGAATTACAACAACAAAAAAAAAAAAAATCATTGCTAAGTTACAATTTCTTAGGCAACCCATTGATAGTTTATAGATAACCAAATAAATATAAAATCCGGTTGTGGTTGTTCTTTGTTTGCACAACATTCGTTGGTCTCTTCTTACTTTTTCTAATGCGTATTTCCAGGCTGTAGGTAGTTCTGTTGCCGTTCTGTCATTTAATAACTTACTATTTTTCCATTTCATCAGTATTTCCAACATTTCTGCTGTACATGCTTGGGTTTCCTTTCTGACCTGTCCTTCTTCTGGCCCAAAGGTTGCAAGAACAAAAGAAGGATTATAACTAAAGGTAGAACCAGCACAGCCTTGGCAATGGAAGCATATTCGACTGACTTAAGTATACAGTGGGAAGATGCTAAAGTGATAAGACAGGTCAAAAAGAAAACCCAAACATGTACAACGGAAACGTTGGAAATACTGATGAAATGGAAAAATAGTAAGTTATTAAATGACAGAATGGAGACAGAACTACTTATAGCCTGGAAATATGCATTAGAAAAAGTACGAAGGGACCAACAAATGTAGTGCACACAAAGATCAACCACAACTGGATTTTATATTTATTTGGTTATCTATAAACTATCAATGGGTTGCATAAGAAACTGTAACTTAGAAATGATTTTTTATTTTTATTTTTGTCTGTTTTTTGTTTTTTTTTTATTTTTGTTATGATTCTGCACATGAACCGTTAAAATGTTCGAATCATTTTTAGAACAACTTGGCCTGAAGATGGTGGGATCACCAAAAATGTTAGCCATAGTTCAAATCATTTTTAGAACAACTTGGCCTGAAGATGGTGGGATCACCAAAAATGTTAGCCATAGATATGCAACTAATAAGAAAACTAAGATAAATCTCAACTGCAATAAGTGCTATTGTTTGTTAGTAATATTGAAATTTTAATTTGATTCTAATTTTTATTGCCAATTATTTAAGACATAATAAAAAAAATTTATCATCTGTTATCTTAGATGTACTACCTGAAAGATATTACATCTAAGATAACAGATAAAGAAAATATCAATCCAGATAATCAGGAGTTTTCTATATATCTTTTTTCTCTCAGAATCTCTTAAAAACATGCAAACAACTTCTTTATTCTTTGCCTTGTTATTATTGCCTTAATGTTCATTTGTAACAATGTCTTCAAGAATTTTAATACAGATTTAACGAATTCAAGCCTCTTAATCAATTTTATAATTGCCATTATCTGATCTTCAGGCTTTAGTTAAAACTAGATTCTTCAAATATGCTTTTCTTCCAAGTTTTATAAGATCAGAGAGTTAAACTCCTCATTATCAGAGTTCAGTTCCTTGAAACATCTTCAGAATCAATTTCAAAGTCAAATTTTTTGCCATTTTGTTGGGAATTCTTTTGTTGCCAATGCAACAGGATTGACTTTAGAATTGCATTTGAATTCTACATATCATGAAGATAAAAGGAGAACTTACTTCTAAATGCCCTTCATTATTTTATCAGAAACTTCTGTCCATGAATTGCCTATAATTTTCACTGAAACTAGGAAATTGAAGCTTACTAAAAGTTCTTTAACATCTTTTCCTTTATTAACTTCTATGCTACTTTTTACACTATCAGATACTAAGAGACAAGGCATTTTTCAATGCCCATCATTGGCCATCCAAACACAGTGAAGTCTTATCTTATTTTATGCTGCTTTCCTGCCAGAATTATAAACTAAACTGTGGGGCTATTCCAGCATTTATCATAGGCTACCTATAGCCAGTGCTGGATTTCAGCCAAGTGGACCAATTGCACCAAATAGGGCCCTGTGTTGAGGCAAAGTGAAATCAAGAAAAAGCTAATAAACAAAGAATAATGGTTTAGTTTAATTATTATGGCTGGACATTTTCACCCTAGTCTTTGAACATCTAATTTTTATAGATACATACAAAGAAAAATTTTTCTTAGAAAAATTCATTGTGAATGAATCAATTTTATTTTACATCTCTAGGAACATGTGGGGAAAAATTTTCTATTTATCTATTTTCTATTAACACTATTTTTGCAGATTCGAATGTATTCTTAATATTTTAAAAATATTTTTTGAGTACATAAATATAAATCAACGGTTTGAAGCTCTATTAATTAGAATTAAGTAATTCTATATGTAAATGTTACAAGAAAATATCAAAAAAAGTTTCACCATTAAATGAATAATAGAAAGGTTATTAGTTGATCTTGGATTTATGATTGATGTAGATAAAACTCACATTTTTATACTTAAATATAAGGTTGGAAGAGTCTTAGCAATAGCAAATGGGTTATAAGTAGAATTTGCAGAACAACAAATGAGTATTTTTAAAATGGTATGGCATCGCAACAAGCGAATCATTAATTCTGTTTTTCCCAGGAATGTTATCGAAGGTTCTACTGTTATTACTGATAATTAATGAAGATATAGACCAATTGCAATAATTAGTTTATAGTTATTTTCAGGTAAATTATTCAAAAGCTTCAGATCTCAATTTTTTTCTGGATAAATATGCTGAGAATTTAAAAATGTTCAGGTCACTTAAAAATATTCCAAAAATCTGCTCAAAATATAATTAATTGAAAGAGTCTTAGCAATAGCAAATGGGTTATAAGTAGAATTTGCAAAACAACAAATGAGTATTTTTAAAATGGTATGGCATCGCAACAAGCGAATCATTAATTCTGTTTTTCCCAGGAATGTTATCGAAGGTTCTACTGTTATTACTGATAATTAATGAAGATATAGACCAATTGCAATAATTAGTTTATAGTTATTTTCAGGTAAATTATTCAAAAGCTTCAGATCTCAATTTTTTTCTGGATAAATATGCTGAGAATTTAAAAATGTTCAGGTCACTTAAAAATATTCCAAAAATCTGCTCAAAATATAATTCATAAGATAAATAAATTTTTATTCCTGAGAACAATGAATCAACTATATTTTATAGCCTGTTTGACAAAATTATTGATGTTTTAAAGTATTAATACTAATCATAAATATTAATTTAACTTTTTCTATATATTTTCATATATTGATTTAATTTGTCCAAAATGAAAGGGTGAAAATTTTCCATAATACTTATATATCATAATTACTAGCAGACCCTTGCCTGGTGTTGCTCGGGCAGTTCATAGCATTGTACTTAAGTTTCTCTTTTTCTTAAATTATATCCTTTTAGATAACATTTAGGATATTCTTCATTGTATTCTGAAAAATCTTTTCTGTATAGATATGTTTTCTATTTGAAATATGTGTCTTTTTGAATGTTCCCTTCTTTGTCTCTCTTTCTATATTAAAATTCCATGAATTTGTTCGATCTTTTAATGTTTAATTTTCTTGAATTAAACACAAATCTTTTAGCAGGAGGAATTAATCTACCTAAAGAGTTCCCTCTTTATCGTAGCATTATGAAAGTTATACAACTGTAGAATATACAAAAACTTTATATCAAAACAACACATGAAATGACATAGTCTTGAATGAAGAGCATCAAGAACTATGTGAATTAATCTGAAATATAGATTCTTCTACATAATAAAAACTTACATTAGTGAAATAATCACAGATTGAAAAATGCTGATAGATTAAATAACAAATCAATAGCTGCATAAATAATCAGAAAATTTTTATAAAATTCCATTATTGTAAGTCAAATTGTTGCATTGCTATGGCAATGACGGTTTCGTTTCTTCACACGTGGTAATGATACTGACAATCTTAAGAGGCATTAGGAAATACGTTGGTTATTTCATAAAAATCGATTCAGCTTATTTTGCCTTATAATTGAACATACTTGCACAGGTATTTAGATTTATATGTATACATAAAGATTAGATATCTGTAATAGCCATGGATGCTAATAACACATGGTCACCAAGCCTAATCAAAGTTTAACTTAAGTATATTGGAACTAAATTAGGTAATGTAAGCTATAATCAATAGAAAATTGGAGAAAGATTTAAAAAAAACTTTAAAAACCTTTTAACATGAAATCTTAAATTCAATAATTTAATGAAATAATATACAGCACCATACTTGATATCCACCATTAATTTAATAATTAAACATTGAAGTCATAAGTAACAATCACGTGGCTATTATGAGTCAATGAGCCTACTCAGTTATTAAAGACATGATATAGTAATCCAATGATATCGGCCAGCTAAATGTCATGTGGTGACTGTAACCCAATGAGGTTGCTCAAATAGCATTGATCTTCCATCTTAGCTTTTATATCAAGTAATTTATGCCAATTACAATATATAAAATTAATTTCTACTAATCAATACCCGCCTTTAAATTTTCCTGTGTAAATTCTCTAACAAACAAAAGTTGTTTCATAAAAATCCATTCAGCCGTTTGCCTTTAAATTTTCCTGTGTAAATTCTCTAACAAACAAAAGCTGTTTCATAAAAATCCATTCAGCCGTTCTTGCATTA
>AYEL01078199.1:0-66484 GCA_000484575.1 Olivierus martensii
ATTTATTATTTAGTAATTTTATAGTAGTTTTACAGGTTAATTTGTAAATGTAAAATATATCATTAACCGATTGTCATCTTTCAGTTACTGCTGCTCCTTTTTTTCATTGTTCTAAACTTGTGCCTAAAAGCTCTTCAGTTAAATTTTGAGCTCATGAATCACAGCTCTTGTGAAATACTACATAAACAAAATGCATAGGCATTATCAAAATTCAAATTGCTATAACATGAAGTAATATAATCTGTTTTAATCCTATATTTTAAATTTGAAATATTCAGATAATTTTTTAATATATTTCACACAATAAAATATATAGGGTGTTTAAAAAAGGGTTACATATTATTTATAGGATTACAACAGGTAGTATATGTCAAAACATGGAAAAAAGTCTAATGAACATTGGGCCTACAATTAATATCTTTAAAGATAATAAGCTATCTTCTTACTTGACATCTGTGTCATTTTTATATTGGTTGTGTTACGTTTTGAGTTGTCTTCCTACTGCAGTTCTATGGAAGATCCAGTAATTTGGCTGCCTGATCCCTTGACCTGAATCTCTTAGATTTTTGGTTATGGAGACATTTAAAGATCTTTTTAATATTCAACACCTATTAATGGATATTCAAACATGCAGGAACATGATTCATTTTGTGTCAACAAATTAAACAGTAGACAGGTGTGTTTGCAAAAGTATGATTCACTGAGACATAGGACTGAAGGATTGTATCAATGAATAGGAACTATATAGAACATTTTCCATAATGATGATGAAGACTAGATTATATCTCAATATATATATTTATTTTAGGACCTATTGTCATTAGATCTTTTTCTTGTTTTAATTAATACTACCTGTGGTGAAACTATCTGATCCTTTTTTAACCATCCTGTATAATAATCATTTATAATTATAAATTTAAATACAGGTGGTTCTTGATTTTGAGTTAATTCATTCTTGGAGTAATTAGTAAAGTAAGAATTCATAAACTAAGAATCAAATTTCTATAAACATAATGTTAAAAATTGGTTCCATTTTCAGTAAAGAAATTTGATCATAAAATTAAATATAGGTTCAATAAAATCAATAGTTTATGATGAAATAATGATTTATTTAAAGAAATGAAAACATGGTCTTTAAAATCAAGCAAATTATAATAATGAAATTATTTGTCCAAAGAATATATATAAATAAGATATAAATAATTTATTTATTAAAAAATGTTAAATAAATTTTTATATTTCATTATTATTAATAGATAACTATAGGGTTGTTCAGAAAGCAATTTCTATACCAATATATAAATATACCAATACTGGAGAATGTAAAATAAATTTTAAGAAAAGGTGCAACATATGTCTTTAAAGTGATAGGAAGGGTACAAGGTACCATCCCAAAATTTGAAAAGTTAATCAAGGACCTAGACGAAACCACAAAGGAAAGGGAATGATGGAAATATACAGAGGAATTTAAAAAGTATAAGAACATAAGTATGGAAGACTGCAAGAATCTAAGCGAAGAAAAGAGAGCTGTCTGCGAAGCCCAGAAATGGGTGGAGTCTAATGATATTACTGTCGCAAGGGAGGACAAATTGAAAAAGATGGTTATAATAAAAAAAGAAGGTCTACAAAGAATACCTAGAGGAATACGTAAGAGAATTCAAGGCAGAACCACTGAGCAAAGATTCAACTCCAAACTTGGACAGAAAATGGACCAAAGTACTTAAAGAACAGACCTACTGGAATTCTTAAAAACCAAAAGAATACCAAATCCCGCTTGTCCAAGATTGTTTGCATATGCCAAAACGCATAAAACACTGGTCACCTTCAGACCAATAGTTGAGAAATGCCAATTGCCCCTATATCATCTGGAGAAAACATTGGAGAGATGGATTAACAACAAGCTCTCAGGCTACCAATATGAGATCAACTCTATGATTGACTTCATACAAAAGCTAAAGGGAAGTAGAACTTGAAGGGGGTGAAACCTTCACAACATGCGACTTTGAGAAACTTTATCCATTGCTAAACATCGCCCTGGTATCCCTATGCTTATATAGGTTCCTGCTGACCAATTTGCATTTGGAAAACACAAGCCCAGCTCTCTGCAGAGAACTTGCTGCCACAACTCATTCTTTAAATTCAAAGGTAAGTATTACAGGCAGACAAAAGTAGTATCTATCGAAAGCCCCCTCACAGGCCAACTTGCAGAACTCATGGTACGCTCCTTGGAGGAAAGTTAAAGTAAAATCTTTGATAATCTTCCCTTGGTATGTAGATGACATCTTTATAATCTGGAAGGATGTGAACCACACAGAAGAGTTGATTAGATCATTCTCAGATGAAGCTTATGAACTAAAATTATCCCTTGACCAAATGGAAAAGAGTACCATCCACTTCCTAGATGTCGAAATCAAGATCACAGGTGCATCCCTAGAAACAACAGTGTACAGGAAACCAGAGGCAACACTCGTAATAATCCCAAGTTGGTCGAATGATACATGGAGATACAAAAAACAGCATTAAAGGCATACATTACCAGGGCAAACACTCACTGTAGTAATGACATCTTGAAAGAAAATGAAATACGAACGATAGTGGAGATAGTAATAATAGTCAAGAAACATGGATATAGCAAAGCATTGGTGAGAAAATTAGTAAGAGAGAGTATTATAACGGTAAATATTAGGATTAGAAACATACACAAACCAAACACTTCTCCAGGACCAACGACACACTACTGAATTTGAAGTGATCCAAGATGTCATGAGGATCTCGAGAACGGTCAAAAGAGTATTAAGAAAGAAGGCCCGCTTATAAGAGAGGACAGACAATATTCCAATACTAAGAAACGTCAGAGAGAAATATAGCCATGAAGAAAGAGCAGGAATCTATAAAATACCATTAGGGAACATGGATAGAAACACTATGGAAGTATATATAGGGGCTACAATGAGAAACTTGAAGGACAGGACTTGGAATATTAATCAAGGAAGTTTAACAATGGCACTGTCCAGATGGGCATATGAGTATGTCGTTAAGATCAAATGGGAAGAGGCTAGAATAGTTAATAGGATCACAGACCCAGGTGAACTTATACTGCAGAGAAACTGCATATATATACACAACAAGCCAATGAGAGGAGGTGATCAATAAGAAAGATAAAGAAGGATTCCCAAGTGTGTGGAAGTATTAGGGTGAAGGAACGCACATTTGAATGGAAGGGGTGAGCTGTAGTAGTTTTAATTTTAATTTTTTGAAACAAATCAGATATATCCTTGGGAAACTTGAACCACATGTTTTTGAAACTGTTAAAAACAAATGTTTTATAAATTTGAAAGAATTCTAGAATAGAATTAAAACGACATATACCCTTGGACATTCTAGAACACATTTAGTTCTAAATGCTGTAAATAGTTGAGTTGAAAATGACTATGATATAGCCGAAAACATTTCTCTGAAAAAAATTTTTAAGTGAATAAAGTTTTTGAACTGCTAGTTAGTGCTTTCATTACATGTTTAATTGGTGAATTATCTAAGAAAGCAGTATAATTTTGGTATTATAGAGAGTAATTTCTTTTTTCATGAAAATGAATGGCAATTTTTTTATATTATATAAATATTTTATTTAATTGTTGACCTGGCATCCCATGTTTGCCAGGTCCATCACCTCTGATTATTGCCAGGTACAGGTCCCCATCGAAGCTGTAACAGCTTCTAGCAAGTCATCAAATTTGTATGAAGTCTAGCATTATCATAGTGAAATGCTACACCTTTTCTTTTAATCAATTCTGGCCAATTCTGTTTGATGGAATCACTCAGTTTGTCCAGTTTGTGGCAGTACATTTCCAAATTAATTGTGGAATTGTCTGGTAGAAGCTCAAAAAAATTTCCTTCAAATCCCACTAAACAAAGAGCATCACTTTTTTGATGAAATCGGGTTTCGGAGTGCTTTGAGCTGGTTCATCTCTTCTGCTCCATGATTTCTTGCATTCAACTTTGTTGTAAATAATCCATTTTTCATCTCCAGTTATGATTCGCTTCAGAAAGGGATCATTTTCTTCATATTTGAGTAGCAAATCACAGATATTGATGTGATGGAGCAACTCTTTCTTTGAGAACATGTGGAACCCAAATATTGGGATTTGAAACAAAACCAAGTTGTTTAAAATGGTCATGAATGGTTGAATTTGACAAATTCAATTTTGTAGCAATTTCTTGTGTTGTTATTTGGTGATTTGTTTCAACTGGTGCCTTTATTTTATCATCATCAGCTTCAATTGACTTTCCAACATATGGTATATCTTTAATATCAAAACTGTCAAAAACAAAATCTTGTAAATCAGTTTTGGCACTGGTATTCTGTTAGTATATCTTCTTCATACACTTCACATAACTTTTTTCTTGCTTGAACAGCATTCTTATTTAGTAATAAAAAAGCAAAATATGCTGAAAATGCTCCTTTTTGTTTTCCATTTTTGGTACGATACCAAAAAAAAAAAACAATTGCACAGAATCAAAAAAAATTTTTATAAATATACCTTGAAATGTCAGCTGTCAAAATTTATAATGATAATATGGTTTAGAATGAAATTGGTGGGTAAAAATACAACTAATGCCACTCATGGGAAAAAACAAAATTACTTTCTGAACAACCCAATAGATGATCTTTTATGCAAATGAAATACTGCTTTAGGCAGAAACCAGAAATGGAAGTTATTTGCATAATATACCAGTAAAACTACCACTTACTAGTGCTGCTACCACTTTTCAGTCACCATTTTAATTTTTCTGATTTTGTAGCAGATGAGTTTTTTTTTTTATAAACCCAGTTGTACTGTATAAATATTTAACTAACTGCTTTTTTACATTAACAGAGTTTTTTTTTATAAACCCAGTTGTACTGTATAAATATTTAACTAACTGCTTTTTTACATTAATCCTTTAAAATAACAGCACTAGGAAGCAGTTTGTGACAAAATTTTTGTGTTGATATTCAACTGATTCCTAGTCCAGTTGTACTGTATTGTACAGCTACATATATGGTTTAAAATGCCTTTTTATGAATGTTTAACCTCTATTTATTGCAATTAAAGTTCACATTTTCTTTCTTTCTTATTTTTTTCTTTTTTTTTTTTTTTTTTTCTTTTATATTTGAAAAAAATTCATAAACCTGGGAACTCATAAATCAAGAATTATCTATATTTGATACTAATAACTTAAAATGTATTAGAATTTACTTTGCGAATATTTGTAGGTATGTGTGCAGCATATGTCTATATCTCATCATATTTCAAAAGCTTCTGAACTAGGGTTGATTTTAACCAAATGTGATTTGCTCTATGCTATGATATGAGCCATTATTGTCAGTTATTTCCAGCAATAACTCAACTCAAAAGAAATTATGCCTACTAATGTAATGCCATTTTGAATTGTTTTGAATTTTTGTACAGCTTTCAGAACTTAATGAATTAAAAAAAAAAAAAGAAAAAAAAAATTAAT
The DNA here is from genome assembly GCA_000484575.1 of Olivierus martensii. Lineage (NCBI taxonomy): Eukaryota > Metazoa > Arthropoda > Arachnida > Scorpiones > Buthidae > Olivierus > Olivierus martensii. The sequence goes on from AYEL01078199.1 coordinate 5,500, forward strand.
TTATTTGTAAAATTAATTTTTTAGAAGTTTTTGAATTTTAAAACTACTGATTATTCTCTCTTAATATTAGAGATATTAAATACTGGTTAACATCATTAGAAGAGGCATTTTATTCTGTATAAATAGTAAATTTTATTATACAATGTAATAATTTTGAATTAAAATTGAAAATTTAAGGAAATTCAAAAAAATAATATATCAGAATGGCTCAAAGGATTTTTTAATTTTATGATGATGAAGAGAGAGAGTTTCCAAACAGTCTGGTAAAATAATATAAGTCTTGTAATAATTAGAACAGAGGTAAATTATTTTTTAAATATAAAAATAATTATAATTTGATGGTAGATGATGATGATAATGAAATGTGTTATGTTTGAATATTATATTTTTGTCTATTATATTAAAAGCAGTAAACACAGAATTTGCTTCATAAAAAGTTTAATATATAATAAATTTTACAAATCAGTTTATCTATTAAAAAATAAATCAAATAATCTTAAATAAGCCTTATTTCAATAGGAGTAAAATTAGGTTTATTTAAGATTATTTGATTAACAAATCCCCTAATTAGATTATGATAAAAAATAAATCATTAGTTAGCAGTCTTACTTTATTTTCTTCCATAGCATATAACACAAAGAGTGTGTGTTGTATGTTAACAGACTATTATCGCCATTCCAAATACAGATAGTCCTTGACTTGTGATGATTCATACATACAATGATTCACACTTACCATAATTTGAACTTATGATGGCCAAAAATTATTATTAAAAATTCTCTAATTTAACTTCACTGCCTGCATATACATATATATATCACATTACTTTTGTATAGGCATTGCAGCATTGCCATTAGTTGGCAAGCAAATGCATTCAATAATATTCAATAGCTACTAATGTGATTCAACCACTTCTAACTTATCACAGTCTTTGGCATGTTAGTGGTTAATCAGCAGTTGAAGTATTCATTCCTCTTGTTGCAATTTTTGTATCTCATAGTTATTCTATCTTGTCCAGTAGGAAAAATAATACTATTGATAAAAAATTTCTGAAATTTTTAAAATTTTTCTTTAAATTTATATTTATGTATCTATGTGCTCTAATAAATAATTTATAAATGTTTATGTAAATTTATACATTTTTAATTGTTTTAAGTTAAATATAAACTTAATTTATGAAAATATTAAAACAGAAATCAAACAAATTAAGAATTAAAAAAGTCTTCGACTCACATCAGAATCAACTTACGACAGAGACACTGAAACAGAACTCCATCATAAGTTGAGGACTATCTGTAGTATAATATTTAATTGATGTTGGTTTAAAAATGACAATCAACTAAAATGTGCTTAATGGTATTCAGCCTTTATGAAAATACATTGAACCCATGATTATACAATTATTTTTTTAATGTTGAGAAATTGTAATTATATTTTGAGAATATGTGCTTTTAATTTAACAGATTTGAACCCTGCTTTTTGTTTAGAAATAGCTTTATAATATGTAGTAAAATGTTTAATTTAACTACATTACAAAATATCTATCTATGTAAGAGTTTTATTAATTCTGTATATAATAATTCAAAAATAAATTTTCCAAAATTTACAGTTGTCCTAGAATTATAACAATTTGTATTTACAACACATGCTATTTGATGAAAATTCATATTTTAGATACTTTTGATATGAAACCATCCAAAATATCTAAGATATCTGAAACAAAAATTCAATTTTGGTATCCAAAATTGTAGATGGAACCCTGAGATGGAAACAAGTGATTGATTATTGTATCATCAACAATATCAAGAGCAACTGTACTATAGCACATCTGATTTCAGGTGATGCTCTGTCTTGTATGAACATAATTATTTCAAGACATTCACACTGTTGCAGGTTGGAATAACAACTGTACCCAGCATAACTGGGTAGAGTTGGTTTTGGTAGAAGGTTGCCATTACTATGCAAGTCACTGACCCAGTTGGCCAGATTTCTTTAAAGAAAAATGGGCCAATCAGAAGTAGCTATAAAATCTACCCATAGAATACCTTTGTAACAAGGATATTCTAGCATGACAAGGATTTTCAGCAGCCCAGATATGACAGTTCTATATGATCATGATGCTGCAGATATGAAAATATGCATATTTCCATGTTCCACAGATATTCCACAACCAGTTCTTTTCAATCTTCACATATTCCAAGAATATTGTAAATTTTTCACAAACCAGGATTTCTAAGTTTCAGCTTTTGATAGTGACTAATTCTGTAGGAATAGCAGTGCAGTACTTTGTGCAGTGTTCTCAAAACTTTTATGTATGACACTTGTAACTATTGAGCAGTTGCATAGGTATTCACTGAACCTATAGCATTCTCAACTGATTGCTGAACAATAGCTGTTTCAACATGCTCCATAACCGCTGGTGTATCAAATAGTAAATTATATCCTCTTCCTGGCTGGATGGTTTGGTCTTCTCAAAATGACAAACTGTGTTACAGTTATTATGGTAATATAGGGTCACACCACAAATTTTTCAGATGTTGCAAAGTGCAGTAGCTGTATTTTTACCATTCAGATAGTAATCTTCAGAAGCAAAGTGTTTAAGGCAGTGTGTTAAAGACTGGTGTCATACATTCATTTTATATAATGTTCATATTATACAAATTTTATCACTTGCAGTGCTCTTTATTCCCAATAGTTATTTTTGGAATTAATTATGAATCATTTTCCCATTGTTTCAAACCATGGGGAAATGATTTGTAAATTTCTTCTACATGCTTGAAACATATGTACACCAAATTTGACAAAGTTTGTCCATTGATTCTCTTTGCAGAAGGTACTCAATAGGTAATTTAATTTTAATTACCTTGTATTATTGATTTGATCACTTAATAATGTTTTATATTTGAATTTCTGAAATGAATACTTCATTGAAACTTCATGTTTTAGAATCAAGTTTTACTATCTTGAATACTGTGCTAAGATGTTAAATAACTACATAGTTATATAATATGTTAATATTGTAGATCAATTTTCTGTTATAATATATTTCATTATTTATACAGTTTTGGAATTTTACAAAAATATAAAAGTAAAATGCTGTACTTTTGCAGGTAGACTTTGACTTACGATAGAGTTCAGTTTGAACCCTGCTGTCAGAAGTCTGAAATGCCCAAAATTTAGGATTTCTCAATAGTAATATTTACTAAGATACTATATATTATATTAATAATCATAAAGTACACAATTTTACAAGAACTAGACACAAAAAAAAATGTTTTCCATATAGCAGACCATTTAGATAGGGATTCAAATGCACACCAAATTTCATAAAATAATCACATAATTTAATGATTACATCATAGTCATAAGCAGTGGCTATCAGAGGGGGGATAAGAGAGGTGGCTACCCTGAACCTCACAATTTTAGGGGCCTCAATTTATAACTCATTATATTAGAAAAAAGATATTTGTATATTTTTAAACTGAGCTTCACTGTTTGTCAAAATTTGAAGTTCTTTATCAATGTTTTTGCTTTTCTTGTATACTTATCATTGTATATTTGTCAAATTTTTTTTTTTTTTTTTGAAAAATAAATTTTTTTGTGTCAAAAATATTAGTTGTCCCGAGCCTTGCATTTTCTCTGAAAGTCCCTGGTCATGAGTACAAATAATAAGTCAAAGACTACTTGTATATGCAAATGTTTTTAGCTCATAACTAATGGAACATCTGTATTTTAAAATAGCATTCAAATGAGTTTGATTTAGTAAATATGATTTAACATTTAATTATTTTTTGATATTTTCAATAAATTGTAAAAATAGTATTTTTTTTTTAACATAATACACACAACATGCAGCTTAATATACTCTAATGTAACCTCAATTTGGCTTTGAATATTTGGTGAGCAGCTTAAGACAGCTTATTTTCATTAGTTTTAAGTACAAAAATACATCAAATGTTTGATTTAGCTGACTAATTTTAGATAAAGGACAACAAAAGTTTTTTTTAAATATCAAGTGGATCAATCATGAATATTATAATGCTTCTAACAGATGACTAAAATTGTATTTAACATGACCATTTTTGATTTTTAAGTTTCGGTTATTAATAATATGTAAGTGATTTTGTTTATTCATTTGACAACGGTAATTTTTCAGCAATAGATGAATTTCTAAAGATAATACAAAGAATTAAAACATATCTTAAGATCATTAAATTAATGGATTTTATTACATATAAAGTTATTATTTGTTTAATAATATGAATCTTGGAGTTAGTTCATGGAAAAATTAAATTTTTTTGTAAAATAATAGTTGTCAAAAATGTTAATTGTCTGTAACAGCAACAGTTAAAAATATATTTACACTTACTTGTTAATACATCTATATCTAATGTTTTGTTTTACTGCTTTTAAAAATCAAATATTTATTGTATATTAACATATATTCAACATTTTGTTATACTTCAATGAAAAAAAGAAGATAAAAAGAATATTGCTAGATCTAGAGTAGAGTATAAACTAAGAGAGAGAGTACTTCAGAGTAAAATTTTCAAAATTATTGGTCACTATACAATAAGTATATTTGATTTTATAAGCAGAAATAAAAGATCATTATTTCCAGTTTTATTAATTTAAATAATAATTAATTATATTTGATGAAGGAATTTTATATAGAAACAAATAACTTATTGTTTATTTAGGAATTGATAAACCACTCTCTCCAAGACTGACACTTAGGTTTCAGTCAATCAGATCAAGGAATGAGAAGATATCTGGGGGATATAAAACTAATGACATCAATTCATCGTATCTTAAATATCCTTCTTACTATGTTACAATGGAAACCAAAAGTGATATATATGAATTTCGTAAAGATGATGGTTCTGTGTCTTCCACTCATAGTTCCACTTCCACATCAGATTGTGACTTATATGATCCTAAATTAGATGTTGTAACAAGTAGCAACAGTCAAGAAATAGAAAAAAATTCATTTATGAAAGACAGTAAGAAAATGGTTGATGAGACAGGGAATGGAGAAGTAATTAGTCATACTGAAAAAGCTGATAATTCAGAATCTGGAAGATTAAATGGTGGCCGTGTATCTTCTGACAGTAATACTAAAGAATATGATTGCAATAGTGAGGTGGAAAAGGAAGAAAGTAGGCGCAAGAGAAGAAAAAGTAATGATAATACAAACATAAATAGGCACACTCATCCTTCTGTTGGTATTCAGCGATATCATAGAAGTCAGGGCAGTAGAGCTAATCATCAGTCTGAAGGTCATTCAGAACAAAGAAGTCCAAAATCTAAAAAGCGTGGAAGTATATCAAGTTCTGAAACAGAAAGTAATCATAGTGAAGGGGAAAATGAGGCACAAGAACGTACTTTCTCTACTGATGTAACTTCTATGTCTCAGAATGGAAACTCCATTCCACATTCACCTAAAGTTCCTCCATTGAAAATAGTAATTCCATCTGGTTCAGGTTCATTAGAATCAGAAACAAGAGAACGTAGTAAAGTATCCTCTTCCAAACAAGCTTTGCCTTATGTTGTTAATACTGCTGCTGAATCATCAGAAGGAAGTTGTGTAGAATCTTCAATTAACAATTCAACTCAGGCTGAAAATTCTAAAGAGAACAAATCTGAAGTGTCATCTACAAAATCAAAGGAAGAAATACATCCTCCAGAAGAACGCTTCCAAAGAGTAACCAGGAGTAGCCATCGAATTCAGGCAGCTTTAGCGGGTAGTTCATCTAATAATCATACATCTACAGACTCAAATTCACATTCTCAAATGGTGTCTTCCAGTGGCCAAAAAGGAGAATTATCTGGTGATAGTTCGACAGATGAACATAATCAACAACAAACTGAGGTGCACCCTCGTAAAAGAAAATTAAGGCAGCGAGAAAATGCCACAGAAAACACACAACAACCTTCATCATCATCATCATTTTCATCAACAGCGACAATGACTGTAGATGATCCACAACAACAAACACAGTTATTAAATTGTTATCAGATGTATTTGAATATAAGGAAGCAGGTAAGTACTTTTAATAAATTATTTATCAAGTGTATTTTAATAATTTCTAGCAAAATGATTAGAAAATAATACAGTAACAATAAATATACAGCAATTGTGAATGAAATTAATTAAGAGCCCCATAATGCAATACAGAGAATCATAAGCAGTGTTAAAAATTGTTCATGTTAGAAATTTTTATATACTGTATTGTATTATATAGGTAACCTTCATTTACAAAGTCTCAAATTACATAGTTTCAAAATTATGAATTTTGTATTTTTATAGATTTTATTACTGTTTACACAGTTTATATAAATTTCTACATTTCCAGAAGCTTCTGTAAATAGAACACAAAAGCCCACCTGAGTGTGTCTCACTCTGCCATTGAGAAGTGGTAGAAACTTCCAGAAACTGACAGTAATTTTACCTCAAATTACAAATTAATATGGCAGAACCTAACCCTGGCATAAATCGAGGGTTACCTGTAATTTCATCTAAGTGTAGTACATTATTAACTGTCTATAAATACACAAAACCAAAAGAAAATGATTAGCTACATATATTTTTGTTGACTACTACTGCTTTTCTTCATTCTTTTAAAAAATTGAAAAAATTGTTGAAATGCATACAGGTTTCTCTCCAAGTGTGAATGATTTATAACATCCCACTTATAGTATTTGTATTTTTTCTATATAATGATATTGGATGGCCAAATGACTGCAAACAATAATTATTTTCACAATCCAAATTTTCAATGAATAATTCAAAATAATTAATCAGCATATAATTAGAGATTTATACTTTAAACTTCAATAAATAAACTTCATTTGAATTTGAAAATCTGAAAAAATATTTTCTTGTATTTTATTAAATTATTATTATTTTGGATCTAATTATGCTTTCAGCATTTACTCAGTACAACTTTTTTCCAGATCATTTTCCCTTGGACAAATTCTGCCACCTATTCATATCAATATACATGCTCTTCAAGTTGCAACATAATTCATATATAAGATTTGTTCATAATTCAAATTGTGTAACTTGAATATTGTTATTATTTGGCCCAGAAAAACTTATTGAGCAAAATAATTGCTGATTACTGAAATAAGTTATTTCAGTAACTAACTCTGTTATAACTTTATACACTTTTTTGTAATATATTTCACAACTGAACCAATTAGAAGTTTCTTATTTCACAGATTTGAACAAAAATTTCTGATTTTATAATCAGAAATTTTTGTTTATATCTGTGAAATAAGATTTTACAGGGAATTTTGTGAAATAAATTTTTACAGTAAGGGATTTTTGATGTAATCATTGCCATCTTGGAATACAGAAGCACCTGTATTCTAAGTTAGGCTCAGTCATCAAGTTATGGTCGCATTAGAGTCTCCAAATTGTCTGCCTTATTTTTCTATTTAATCACCTTTTACTTTGTTTAATATAATAAATTATTTATTTTACAAATGCATTATTCTATTAATATCCATATGTAACAGTAATCAGATTAATTACTTTTTTATGACAGAATGAGCAGCTTGCTGTTATCATCTAATATATACCATTGTATTAAAAAATTAATTAACAATTCTTATTGTCATATCCTAGATGACTAAAACCAAAAAATTTATTGAATAAAAACTGGTTAGCCAAAACTTTCATGTAGGCAGTATCGCACCTTTCCTACACATCTCTCCATTGATCCTTCCAATTCAGTGATTTTAAAAGAAGTAAAAATATAATTCTAACTTTCAGGAATAAATTCAAAAAATGTCTTAGGCATAATACGACACTTATAAACATTTGAATTGCATTATTGCTATGGTTTACATTAGAATACGGAGTTAATCAAATTGGCTTCTGAAATAAATTATTTATTATTCGATAGCCAAAAGGGAAATTTATTTTTGATATAAATAGTTGAGTCAATCAAGTATTTTGATGCTAAAATTTAAAAAAGTTCAAAAAGTGGTTTGATCGATTTGGCTTGAGAACGGTTCAATTAATTCATACTTTTATTTAAAACTTTAAAAATACAATAAATTTCCTGGTAATGCTGGGTATGGATTTGCTAGTATAACATATAATAATGTTTTTAATTTTATTAAATAATTACATAATTATTTTACATAAATTTCATAATGTAATACTTCTTACTATAAATTTTAAATAAAAGTAAACTATAAACCAAATAAATAAATAAACTTTTTATTTGCAACAAGATATATAAATTGCCTATAACAAGAAGTCAGTGACGAATAAATAGCACTAACGGCAGTAGTGTCTTCAAAATGTATTTATTTCTAAATAATGTTTAGAAATAAATACGTTTTAAAGACACTACTGCCGTTAGTGCTATTTATTCGTCATAAACTTTTTATTCAAAAATGTTTTTGGCTATTGACATAGTCTGCTTCAGTTGAGCAAGCTTATTAGCAGGCAGGTTAATAGTTTACTTTTACATAAATGTCATTTATATAAATCTTCAAAGAATATGATTAATCTATTGTTTTAGTTAGAGACTTTCCATATTTAAATAATTATTTCAAAATTAAATTTTTTCAGATTTTAAGTTAAAATGATTTTCCACTAAAATCCATCAATGAGATGGCCATTTAAAAGAGGTTTCATCTGAAAAATTTTAATTTAATCCTACCTTAATTTTTTTTTCATATTTTCAAGAGGAATGTCTGGACCCAGCTCAGTAATTTCCAACCTTCCTTGCAATAGCCAACTTCAATTCAATATAAACAGCCATTGATGGACTCTAACTGGTCTGTGTAGATTTGACAGCAATAATTCTCAATGTAATCTAACCAATAAAATACAAATTGTCAATAACTTATATTAGAGCCATCAAAATAGCACTTATAGCAGATTAATTAATTTATTTTTATAAAATACAAGTTAAAAACAACACAGTAAAATTTTTTGTCTTTCTTTAAATCCTCTTTAGTACAACATAAAATTAGAACATTACAAAGATTTCAAAATATATTATGCATACTTTGCTATGGTAAGTTAAGACCAGAGCTGACCCAAGGCATGGTGCAAGTAATGCACAGCATCAGGCCACCTTACAAAATTATTTAGCCACTATTGTCTTTAAAAAAATATAGGGGGCACTACAAAAGAACTTTGAAGCATAGCACCAACTACCCTAGGGCCGGCTCTGGTTAAGACAACCAAAAACTATATTAAAGATCTGAGTACAGCAACATTATATTACTAAAATATTAAAGTTATTCAAACGTAATACAATTTACAGCTACAGTCGAATAATTATTATATAATCTATTCTTGCTTCTAGGTTTGTTTATCAAATCAATATGTTGATATGATAAATAAACCAACTAAAAAATTTTAAGAACCAGCATGAAAAAGAATACATTTTCAATGAATACACAAAAAAAATGATTTGTAAAAGCTGTATTAATAAAATCAAGATTGAATTTTTTTAACTCTATTGTTTTTTTAACATATTGTTCTACTTTCTTGATATCTGTGCACACTAATGTCAGTAAATGTTAACATAAGAGTTTTTTTGATTGTCTAAACTACCATAGCAATACATACATGCTACATTTTGGAATCTTTGTAATGTTAAATTTTAATATTGTTTCTAATATTATGTTGTACTGAAGAAAGCTTAAAGAAAATAAAAAATATTTTATTGAATTGTTTTTAACTTGTATTTTAGAAAAAATAATTAATTAACCTACTTTAATTATTAGTTTGATGACACATAATTAAAACAGCAGAAAAGAGTTCTATTTTAGTAGTTCCAACTATTATATTACAAGAAATAAAATTACTATTGCTAAGAGATGCCAAATTAATGATTTCTAGTGAACAGTAAGAGAGATATCACAAAAAACATTGATTTTAAAAATATAGAAAATGACAAACTAATTGGCCAAATTGAGAAAGTATATCTTCAAAGTCAAATCAGAAACAAAAGGCCCTTTTCATGGCCAATATATATATGGTAAAGAGTTTAGCAAACTCGTATTTTCTGTAATAAAAATTATTATAAATTATATTTTGTTATGATTCCGGTGACATCCACTTTCATCTGATCCTGATCAAAAATAAATTATATTTTGAAGTTAAAACAATGATTTTTAATTAAATATATTCTAACTGAACTAGTTATATGTATGCATTCAATAGTTTGACATTTCCTTTATCACTATGAGGGGCATTCTATCCAACTCTCAATAACGAATTTATAAAACAGCAAAAACAACAGTGATGGAAATATTTTTTGTATACCATCCAAATCTATGGTATTTTGATAAGTAAAAACCTTCGTTTTATTAGAAATTGAACGGCTGAGTCAGGCTTTCTACTTTAGCTTTTGTAGAATATCGATATTGGTCAAAAGTTGTCTATCTCAAAATATTTGCACTTATATATTTTCTTAATCAGCATGAAAGCTCCTTTAAAATGATATCTTTCATGTAGTAAGAAAAACAGAAAAATCGGGATTTGTACATGAAAAAGGAGCGACGTTATGATGTTGAACGATATTCTGCATCAAAATTCTAAATATTTATTTTTGTTTTTTTTTTAAATAACAATAGAAACCCAAACACTAATCGATACTTTTATAAGTAATAGTTTTCATTAACATATGCTTCTAAAATAATCAAAATAATAATAATTATTATTTAAAATTGCTTTTCAAAAATTATATATATTTAAATACATTTCAGGATAAATCTATTGAAGAAGGATATCTTTAATTATTTATATAAAGTCAACAATAAACTTCTGAATAAAAATAAAAATATATTTTATTTTACAATAATATTTAAACATTATTTTAAAACACTTAAAGTCTAAGCACAATAAAATTATTTTAAAATATTAAAAACATTATGATTCTATACTATAGAGTAGGCCAATTTTATTTTTTTATAAAATGAATGAATTTACTATTATTCGAGGGATTTTACTATTAATTAACCGTTTAATATATAAATTATTTTAATTTAGATCTTGAGATTTATTTGAGAAGTTAAATATATATGTGTGTGTACATAAAAAATGTAAAAAGTAATTCTTGGAATGTTTGTTTATGCAATAATTAAATATTCTACAAAACAAAAATTATTTTAATATGTTATAATTTATTTATATTAACTCATAAACATTTCGGTAATGTTACTTCAGTAAAAGCAGTTATAAAATTTACAGAATTTATAAAATTATGCAATAATCGAGTAATGAATGCCATTTTTCTATCGTTATATAAAATTACAAATATTTCTTTTCGTAATTAAATCGTTAATGTTAAAATAATTAAAAAAATAATCGGCCATGCTTGAAAAAATCTGTAAGGCTGAATTACTAATATTACTCATAACTGGATACTATATAAATCTATAAGTAAAGAAAACTTCAAATGTTTATTAATATTTCGTTATATGTATTCAAGTTTTTGTTTTATAATGCAGTTGTTGAGCAATAACAATCAATGATCAAAAAACTTGCATTATGATCATTTGCATTTTTTAATTCTCATAAATATGATACAAAACTTTTTTAAATTCTCATCTCTGAGAATTAAAAAAAATTCAAATGAAGCATGAAAAAATGAATATCCAGCTGCTATGTTTAAATATTTCTTTAAAATAAACTTTTTTCTGTTAATTTTTAATTAAAATTATATAGGAGCATACAATAATTACATACATTTTTTTAATGGTAATATTTAAAAGTAGTAATCAAGTTAACTTGGAATTATTCAATTGTGTGATGTAATTTTATTGGTATTTCTCCCCATTTCCAGTTTGTTTTTACACTATTTTATTTATGCGATAAACAATAATCTTTCAGTTTTTTTTTTCTTATGATTTGAACAATTCTTTTTTCAAATTTATAGATATTTTCTGTTTAACTCAACTATAAAAAATTCTTTACGAAATTAGCTGGATTTATAAAACTTTCGGGAATATTAAAATGTTTAAATGCCAATTTTACTTTAAGAATGATGAAAATTTTATATACAATTTTAATTATTTTTATCCTTTACAAATTGTTTTTTAAATTCTCTGTAATGTTAATAATTCTGTACACGTTCCTTGGAAATCAAATTATCGACACGATTAGGAAATGATATTTGATCTTCATTAAGATTAAATCCTAAATTCAACAATGCATTCCAAATGATTGCATCGATGTATTAGCATGAAATAGTTCTCTTGATGATTGCTAAAGAAAAATTAAAGATTACGAATAAAAAAAGATGCAAATAAGTACTGATAACAACAGAATTCTCCAAGTAAGTATTGTAACAAAAGAGAAAACGAATTAAATATTTAATATTTCACGTTATTTAAGCTTATAAAACTTGAAGAATCTTATAATTAAAATGTTTATTAATTCATTGCTAGTTGCGTCAATCTCTAGTAAATCTTATTGAAATTTAGTCGATACTAAAACAATTACTGTTCCAAACACAAAAGTAATTATTGATAATTTTGTATGAGACTAAATTATAATAAAGAAATATCAGCAAAAAAATTTTTTTTTACTTTATTTCATTGAAGTCGAAGGTCAAAATTATACAATTCTATAAAACTTTGAATCTTTATGAAATGGGAGTTACGCTGATGTTATTTACTATTCGTACAAAAATAATTATATGAGATCTTTATACCAAAACACACGCCCTTATTCTGTCAAAACAAATAAAACTATGGCACTTAAGACTGTAGCTTATAGAACAGAATATGTCCAATAACATTAACAGCTGTTTGTCGGTGTTATAGAATTATATAAATTATTAAAATACTGAAGTTCTAGGTATAAAATGCTAAAAAAAAAACTTCAAAAATTCCAACAAACAAAGGATGAATTTCTATATTATATTTTTTATTTGTTTTTCTATATTTTATTGATTATTTGTTGCATTTATCCTCTCACACTTTTAAAAATTATTTAGATTTTAATAGCGAAATACGTAAAGGAACATAAGATCCAAATTAACGGTAAAATCATTCAAAAATTAATTAAATTAATCTCAATATTTATTAATTTTTATTTTATAAATTAATAAAACAATTTTCACGTTTACAGTACTTCGTGGTAAAGTAGAAAGAATTTTTCATATAATATATGCTGGACATTTTTAATCCATTTTAATTATTTTTTCCTTTATAAATTCGTCCATAAGGTAATTTTAAAATGTTTTATTTTTTATTTGTTGCATTTATCCTCTCACACTTTTAAAAATTATTTAAATTTTAATAGCGAAATACGTAAAGGAACATAAGATCCAAATTAACGGTAAAATCATTCAAGGAGTGTCCAATTCTTTAAATCATAAAACCAACTTGAACTTTAAATATTTGGTTACAGGCTGTATCTAAACAATTTTCAGATGGCATCAAAATAAATATTGTTGGTATTTGCCAAAAGGAATTTTAAATTTAAAAATTAATATCTCACTGTTTCACATAATTTTGAAATAGCTTTTATGATCATATCTAATTAATAGAGGCCCTGATGAAATCAAGTATTTTAACTTGAATTCAAGTATTACATGCTATTTCTTTATTTGTAAGCACAGGTTTTGTGCTAACAAAAGCATGTTACAGGTTACTACATCCATATACTGTATCTATTTCTACTTACCCTTACATTTTGAGGTTAAAACAATAGTTTTTAATTTAATTCAATATGTCAAAAAATGCAGTGATAAACATTTCCTTCAATCATCAATGAAGTACATTTTTCAGCTATATTTTAAGATTGGAGAATAATAGGTAACAGGTAAAGCAAAAGGAATAATATAAAAATTTTTAGGAAACAGTTCAAAGTCATCATATTTGATAGGAAAAAAAGCTATTTCAGTAGAATTTCAGTGATATGGAAAAAGTGTATCCACGACATATTTTTGATATCAGCATGAAAATCCTTTAAAATTCAAATGCACACAAATTTTTAAAAAGGAAAATCTTATCTAACAGAAAATAAATAAATTTTTTATTAGAGCATTTTGTGTATTGGCTTTTCATAATAAGTTTAATTTGGATTTAATCCGTTTAAAATGGTCGCATACTTCAAAATTGTAGAACAATAAAAAAAAAGTTGGCCTCTGAAGGATTCTATATTTGAATTAGATTAAAAAAGACAATGTAAAGGCATGCCCATATTGATACTGAACAGGTTACTGTATCAAAATCCTAATCTTTCTCTAAATGAAGTAAGTTTGCATATTACAAATGTTTGTGTGTATGTGAGTGCATATTACAGACTATCATCCCATCCTGTAATATTGCTTGTGTGCACATGTACAGTCCCGTGCAAAAAGTTTGTCAGGTTACAGGAAAAGGTTCGGCTATCCAACAATACGCAAAAGTACGGCAATAATCACGTCAAGAGCATAGCGATGCTGCTGTAAGTTGGATAGGCATCATTCCACAGTTTCCATAGCTATAGAGGAGGAAAGGTAGTGTGGGAGAACTGAAAATTTGAAACTTGGAAAAGTATTAGATTATTTTGAAAGGAAGTCAGTGTTTATTATTTAATTATTTTTACACAATATTAATAAAAACATAACTAGATATCGAAAAACATGATAAGTGACCACAAATATTAAGCTATAATAAAGCAGTTGCTGTAAACTTATGGTATGAATACCATATCATAAGTTATATGGCTCTATCATAAGTTGTTCAATCTTGCCTTAAAGTTAAACTTAAAAGTTCGCCAGGTAAAAGTGCATTACGGAAATTGGTATAATTTCTTTTAAACAAATCGAAAAAGCAGTCGATAATTTTTCTCAAGCATACGTTTGCGCATGCTTGATATAAATTATTGTCTGTTTCTTCGAACAGATGTGGTATATGGTTCACGAATTACGATTATCGAAGTGAATTGGCACGGCGTCTTCGGACGTTAGTGCCTTACGTAGTACTCAATAGTGAGTAAGCCACTTTTTCCCCTACAAAGAACCTGACAAACTTTGCACAGGACTGTACATATACATTTATATATATACAATTTTTATATACAGAATATTCCCTAATTTACAGAAATAATTGGAAATAAAGTTTTTTATATATAAAGTATATATAAAAACTTGGTCTTCTTTTAACACTGATAGATATTCAATTTATAACAACCAATAACATATACAATTTAAAAGAGCACTTTTGGGATACAGCCTATTTTCACCTTTCATTACATAATAAAAAGATTAAATATAACTAATGTATACTTAATTAAAACTAAATTACACTATGTATACAACTACTCCATGGATGCAGAATAAAACTCTGCATCCATGGGGTATTGTCTCACTCAACCCAACTTCATCTCCAGTAAAAAATGGCCCACTGCATCTCCAGATCTAAATCTACTAGAATATAACATGCATTTGAAGTCAGAATTAAGGGTGTGGTGCAAGACCCCTTAGCATTCCCATTTCCAGAGAAGGGTTTTCTTCAAATCATTGACACTTCGTGTCAATGATCTGAAGAAAACCCTTCTCTGGGAATGGGAGAAATATCCTTTGGAAGATTTGCATACAGCAATAGTCAAATGATTAGAGAGAATATGCAACTGCATCAAAGCAAAACAGGAGCTCCTCCTTGATGGTTTGATGTAGTTACATATTCCTTTTTGATCAATTTAATATTTTTAATTCTTTCAGATATCTGAAAAATTTATTCTTAAATAAAATAGTTTTCCCAAAACTTTGTATAGGAATTTATGATCACAGTGGATATATTTTTTCACTTTATTCTTCAAAGAGAAAAATCTCTGAGTATACTTGCTATCTCTTTAAATAAAAATGTATATAACAGAAAAATCAGATGGTACATATATAGAGATACATATGACATCTATGAACATGGAATGTAGATTGCCTGAATTCCAAGATCATAGATGTTGTATGCATCTCTGTATTGTAATTTAGTTTGATACAGAATTTTAATTTAGTATATAGTAAATGAATTTAAATTTTTTTTATTTTGTAACAAAACTGAAGATCAGTTGTATTGTGAAAACACTCTTTCAAATTCTGTATATTATTGGTTATTATAAGCACAATATCTATTTGTGTTTTCTACATAATCTGAATTTTGCATAAGTCAGAAAATTAATTTTTAGCAAAAATTTTGAATAAAAAATTTCCTAAGGCTGGCTAGACCATCATGATTGTATTTATATAACTTTATAGTACTGTATTGTTCTTTGATTGAAAGCAATACAATGCTGCATGGAATGATATCGTACCAGTAATAAGATACTTAAACTAATAAACAATACAAAACATAAATAAATCATACTTATATTTGTAACTTATAAATGATTTGATGTTTATGCTAAATAAAAAAATTGAAAAATAAAAATATTATGGAAAATATTTTATGTAAAGTTAAATCTTATCGAAGTTGAATATATTTAAATTGGGGAATACCTCTAGTGAAGTATTCCCCAATTATATATATAATAAACTACAGATAGTTCTTGATTTATGATGGTTCAAACCCTGCTGTCATAAATTAGAATAGTTATGTCATAAATGTCCAAAATTTATGGATTTCTCACTCCTTTGTTTACTAAGGCACTATACATTATCTTAATAAATATTACAAACATAAAACTACAAGAACCAGACACAAAAAAGATGCTTTCTATATATCAGACCATTGGGTCAGGGACTCAAACCCATAAAATTGCATTGATCAATCACAGAATTATAAAAAATTAAAAATTATTTTTTTATAAGAAACTTGAGATTTTAATTTAAATATATTTAAAATGGAAAAAATATTTCATAAATGTTCATGCAAAAAAAGATATTATGGATTAGACACTCCTGATTTATTTTATATAATGATAAACCTTTATAATTGTAAAACTTTTTGTTATTCATTAGTTATTATATTATGTAAAAAAATTAGCATTACTTATTTTTTTTTTAATTTAAAATGTTTAAAAGTTATTAAAAATATCTATAATAGATATCTGAAATAGATTTAAAGAAGTTTGTGCTAAATTATTGAGATCTTTTTTTAATATTTTACAATTTATTGAGTTGTTCAGAAAGTAATTTTATTTTTTTCCCTCCAATGGTGTTAGTTGTATTTTTACCCACCAGTTTCATTCTAAGCCATATTGTCATTATAAATTTTGACATCTGATGTTTCAAGGTATATTTATAAAAAACTTTTTTTGATTCTGTACAGATGTTTTTTTAATAACTATAACGTTTATAACATTCAAAACAGATGTTTTTTTTTAATGTCCTTTGATAGGACATTAAAAAAAATCTTCATTTAATTTTCCATTTTTGATAAATGGAAAATTAAATGAAGATTTTTGGCATGTTTTGCTTTTTTATTACCGAAAAAGTAAGAATGCTGTTCAAGCAAGAAAAAAGTTATGTAAAGTGTATTGAGAAGATGTGTTAACAGAATGCCAATGCCAAAACTGGTTTGCAAAATTTCATTCTGACAATTTTGATATTAAAGAGCACCTTATGCTGGAAAGTTAATTGAAGCTGATGATGACAAAATAAAGGTTTGGTTGAAGCAAACTACTGAATAACAACATGAGAAATTACTACAAGATTGAATTTATTGAATTTAATCATTCACAACTAGTTGAAATGTTAATATGTGGATTCCACATGTTCTCAAAGAAAAATTTGCTCTATTGCATCGACATCCATGCTTTGCTGCTCAAATGTAAAGAAAATGATCCCTTTCTAAAGCGGATCATAACTGTTGATGAAAAATGGATTGTTTACAACAAAGTTGAATGCAAGTGATCATGGAGTAGAAGAAATGAACCGGCTCAAAGCACTTTGATACCCATATTCATCAAAAAAATGATGCTCTTTGTTTGATGGGATTTCAAGAGATTTTTTTTTTTAGCTTCTTCCATACGGTTCCACAATTAATTCGGACGTGTACTGCCACCAATTGAACAAATTGAGTGATTCTATCAAACAGAAGAGGCCTGATTTGATAACAGAAAAGGCATAGTGTTTCACCATGACAATGCCAAACTTCATACCAGTTTGATGACTCGCCAGAAGCTGTTACAGCTTCGATGGGATGTGCTACCATATTCACCATATCTGGCACCTTCCAATTATTTCTTATTCTGGTGTTTTCGGACTTCTTTAGATGGCAAAACATTTAGTTTAGTTTTTTGGAAGCAAAGATCAGAAATTCTACGAGCATGCAATCATGCTACCACCAGAAAGATGGCAACATGTATTGGATCAAAATCGTCAATATATAATTAAATAAAATATTTATATACTATTAAAAAATTGTCATTCATTTTCATGAAAAAAACGAAATTACTTTCTGAACAATCCAATATATTCCATTGGTTAATGTGATCTCTGCCATGATTCAGTGTTTATTTGTTATGTGTGAATGAAAAATAAAAGTTTTTTTGGGTTTTACAAATGTATTGTTAATAGTTTTTTTTTAAATTAATACAGTGAAATCCCGATTTTGAAACTTTTCAGGGACCGGCCCGAAACATTTTATTAAGAATATTAATAAAATGGTAAATACAGTGAAACCCCAATTTTGAAACTTTTCGGGGACCGGCCCGAAAATTACAGTGAAACCCCGATTTTGAAACTTTTCGGGGACCGGCCTGAAAAGTCGGAACGGGGAAACACACGAAGCCGGAAACTCTGATGACGTCATAATAAAAAAGTTATATAATTAAAACGTAGGAAGATGCAAAATTTTACATTGCAAGTATAGGAAAATGCTCAGACTTCCGAAAATAGACATTAAAGCGGGAAAGTCAAGGGAAAGTTTTACATTGCATGTATAAGAAAATGCTCGGACTTCCGAAAATAGACGTTTAAAGCGGGAAAGTCGTACGATACGGGAACGCACGCGAGGGTTTCACTGTATTTTATAATTTTTTGTATCTGCGTGGTAGTTCCCAATAACTTTATTTTTTCCCTCAGATTACAATGCATTACGCACAGTTTTTTAGAAATGAATTGTTTATAAAGCAAGTTTTTGTGCTTGTGTTTGTATGTTTGTGCATATGTGTGTGTGCATGTGCATGTGTGTAAATATTAATAATACACATTATGTGCATAAATCTTTATACATATAGAGACAAACTGCCATAAAAATAGAGCAAAAATTACTGTTAATTTTAATGTGAAAAATTATTATGCATTCTTGAGCTAGATTATACCCAAATTTTCAGTATATTTTTGCCTAAATATACTAAAATATTATGAAATTATTTGATTAGATGAAGACAAAATAACTTTAGTGATAGTTATCATAACAGCCTAACAAAGTACAGTTTGTTTCAAAAAGTTTTTATTTGCTTTGCAGCAGCTGAAGTTACAGGAAGTTGATTAGTTATAAAGTCTGCCAATTTGAACCTGCATTATGGGAGCTAAAAATGGATTCATTCATTCTGACTGAAAATAGGGAATATACTCCTCTTTACAGGGTTACTCTCACATGTGTCATCACATAGGTTAAGTTGGAAGGGTTCTTTGCTTTTTCTACATTTTGCATTTAACCCAGCATGGCTCACTTAGTGAGTGGAAAGGGGCAATCAAAATTTAGCCACCAAGCTTACCATACAAATAGAAATAAGAAAGAAAGACATAGAAGAAACTCACTCACTCCCAGTTTATAACTCAGAGACTGAAAATAGAGGTGATATGTATGACTAGGATGGGTTGATTACAGTGTTTTCAACTGAAAAGATTAATTGTTGCTCACTATTTCAAACAAGGCAGACTTACTAGTTATGAATTGATTAAATAGATAACATGGTCTAATATTATTTTTTAAATTTTGAACATTGGTAATTATGAGTATGATATTTAGAGAAATGTATGTAATTGGGTGCATTAGCGAACTGAATGGCAAAATAAAATATATGAATCTATTTTAAGCATAGATAAGGCTATGTAGGGTCATAAATGATATTTTATAAAAATAAAGTTTAATAAATTTTTTCATTTTTTATAAAAATTCAGCTAAGATAAAAAGACTTATGCATCTGCATATCTCTGAAACCTCATAGGTTGAAACCTACTGTATTAAATATAAATCATATATAAACAATTCTGACATTTAGTATTATATTTATAATAATTAGATTACTGTAATTTCAAAAATATTAATTGGTTAGTTTATTTCTCTTTTCATTCTTTAAATTTTAAAATAATTTTAAATTTGTTGACCTGATTGTCAATAAATTGAAATTTACAGCATTGTTTATATATAATTTATAAGTATGCTAATTGTCATATTGGTTTTGATAAGATTTGTGACATTGAAAATTAATAAATTAAATAAACTGATTATATTTTGCTTGTAAAAATGTAATATTGTTAATATAAACTAAATAATATCTTTTATCCTAGTTAAATTAGCAGCTTAGAAATAAAGTAAATAAAAATATGAAATTTTCTAACCTCATAGAGTTTGTCCAGATTCTAATATTTAAATTATGAAAGAATTTTTAATAAATTAGACAATTTATCTATTATGATTTGATTTAATTTTTTATTTTTCAGCAAAAGAAAGAAATAATAATTTTATTCAGTTATTTGTAAATAATAATACAGTGATACCTCAGTTCATGAACATATTCCATTCCTTGACCCTGTTCGTGATCTGAAAAGTTCGTAATCCGAATCAATTTTTCCCATTGCAATTAAAGTAAATCCAAATAATACGTTTTTTGTCCTAGAAAAAAATTTTTAACATGTTATGGCTTTATGTGTGGAAATAATACAGAAAGGAAATAAATATAACAGTAATATTAGAAGAAAGCATGTTTAACACCACCTTCACTAACACTAGGAAATAAATATAACAGTAATATTAGAAGAAAGCATGTTTAACACCACCTTCATTAACATTTTAACTTTTTTGGGATCCATAATAAGGGATAAATTTAATTAAATAAAGAAAAAAACTAAAATATCAACACTTGTTGGAATTTTACTGTACCCATGTGAGCTGGGCGAACTGGATTGCTGCTGGAGGTGAGGCTGTGCGAAGGGTTTTGTGAGCCATGAGTCACATGTGCTCCATGCACTCTGTGCGTGTGTGTTCATGAACCAAAGCATCGTTCGTAAAGCAAAGCAAAATTTGTTCACAAATGGTGTTCGTAGACCGATTTGTTTGTGAACCGAGACATTCGTGATCCGAGGTATCACTGTAATTGACAAATTGTTAAAAAGATCTAATATCTTCAAAAGTAAAAAGTTTACATATGTCCTCAGGTTATGTTTTAATAATCTCATCATAAGTTAAAAATGACCCATAATGTTAATAATTTTAATAATAATAATAGACAATGGAATATTGAATCCTTTAAGATGATATAATCATTCAAATTTGATCCTGGGTCTTCAAGATTATAAAATAATCTGGAATTGAACCTGGGCTTCAAGATTAATAAAATAAAAAAATTTTTGTAATTAATATGCTATGAAAATATCAAATTTTGGAATATCTTAAGAGTCATCATAAGATTGGAATATTGTAAGTTGAGGACTACCTATATATAATGAATTTGTTAGTATTTAGCTTTTTATACAAATCATTGATTATATTAAATTTAATAAACTATTTTATTATTTTTATTGAAAACTAAATGATTCTTTCCTACAAATATACAGGCGGCCCTCGACTTTTGCACGTTCGACTTTCGCACAATTCGCTATTTTGCACATTTTTTAAAATTCAACTTTTTAAATATTTTTGTCAATAAGAAAAAATTTTCTTACATGAAGAACGCTCCAAAGTGCTGTAGCTCGCTCTACATTCTCGGACACACATTACTTCCCACAATAGCGGACTTCTCAGAATCGTAATCACTATTGTGTTGTTCCGATCAAGAGGTCAAAACAGTTTGGGCCGATTGTTTAAACGCATTCTAGACCTCAGTCGCGGTCTGAACCACGATTTTATCAAATTTGCATTGCATAAACGAAGCATCTTAGCAGACATGGCTCAGACGAGGTCTAGAAAACTGATTTCTAAAGTATATTTGTAGACCAGCCACTAGCCAGGTTTAGAATCTAGGCCTCCTCTTCTTGTGCATGCGTTAAATTTTCATAGGTTGTAGAATCCTCCCTATTTAATTTGAATTATTATTGAGTGAAATATAATTTAAAGAATATATTAAATGTTTTAAGTGCAATTTAAAACATTCTTCATTTTTTCACTTCGAACTTCCGCCATATTACTATCGTCATCGATAGAGCTCGTGATACTGATTGGCCGAAAATTTTCAAACAACGGGAGCGCGTAGGAACTATAGTAACAGCCAAGTTTTAGCAATCTTTATCAAGAAAAAAAAAAAAATGAGATATTCAACTAAATCTTGACACGTTTATAAAGAAAACCCCCAAAAGCACTTAAACACGTCTCTTTAACTTCATGATGTATACATACTGATAACTAAATATTTTAAAACACAGTTTTTGGTGCACATTTTTTTACATCCCTCGACTTTCGAACATTCAACATTCGCACACACTTCCAGGAACCAATTATGTGCGAAAGTCGAGGGCCGCCTGTAAATTGATTCATGCAAAAAAAATACATTTTTAAATGTTTTTAAGGTTGATAAAAGGAGAAAAGGAATGTTTGTGGTACATCCAAAACCACCACAAGGATTTAAAGACTATTTGCTAAATAGATGTTCGTATGTTCTGGAAGGAAATGCAGCAAGTCGTTTAAATGTGCCAATGGTAAGTTTAAATTATAATTTGTAATACAATCTTATCTCATTTTTATGAACAAGGAATGTTCCCGAAAACTTGATTTTGAAGCATTTTTCTGGAACACTTCATTCTCAAAAATGTATGTTTTTGCAATCAATAAGAATAATTGAATTATTTAGTTGTGAAGTACTTTGTTTTCTAAAGAAATATTCTTATAATGTGTTGATTTGTTACTTATGTATATTCTTTTATTATTTCATGAAATTTGATAATTTTATGTGAACAGCATAAAATACAGGGATCCATCAGTTTACAAATTCTTGATTTATGAATTTTTGATTTAACAAAGAGCATAAATCTGTACCACTTTTCATTTTACAAAGATAATTTTTGCTTTTGCTAAAAAATATGATATTCGGTAATTTGTTTAAATCAATGATTTTCTTGCTTATTTTTTTTTTCACTGATTGTATCAAATATATCAAATTTACCATGTGTATCATTGATTTTAAGACAAAATTCACTTCTGTTTTCACTAGAAGATCTGGTATTGAATCTGGACTTGGCATATATCAATAATAAAAGTATCTATAATGTACTTACTGTATGTTTTAATGGTTTTGTACTATATAACACTATTTAACTTTATAAAACAATGATTATGCATTATTCCAGCAATATAAATCTTTAATATATTTTTTATCTTTATATAAATTTGAACAATGACAGTACAGTGGATTCCTCTTAATTGGGCCAAATCTCAAAGAACAGAAATCAAACTAATACATAATTTAAATGCTTAATTGGAACAACTTTTTGCTTAATTGATACAGTAGCAGAAAAGGAATTTTTAATTTTTGATATATTTTAGGGATTTTTCAAAAGTATGGCAACACTACATACACTAATACTTGTTGTGTGCTTTCTTAAAAAAATCCTTATATAAAAATTATAACAACATTTTATTGTACCAGTAATTTTTCAGGTTAAATCTTTCTACAAGACAATACAGACTAACACAATGGAGCGGGTCGTTTCTTCGCATCCTATTACATACACATTGTCGCTGCACTAATATGAACATCCATTCTTTAGTAAAATTATAAGTAAATATCATCGGTGATAAATAATACATAACAATACTGTATTCGGCAATACTAGCATGATGAGAATCAGTTATCTATCGTCGTGAGTCTTGCAAATGTGTGTCTACTTAAGAGTCTATCGTTATTGTACCTAGTGATAGGCTTATTCATTTACAGCAGTGTTTCCCAAAGTGTGGTACGCGTATCCCCAGGGGTACGGGAAGAGTTTGGTGGGGGTACGCGTTGCACGGAATTTGGTGGGGATATGCACTGCACTGTGCTTAGCATCTTCTATTTCGTCTTCATATAACTGGCGAAAACGCTTACGACTTATAGAAGCAGCCATAGCAAATTCCGAAAACAAAACCGTAACTATTCGCGTGGATGCCAACTAGGCGCCACTCGATTTTTTAAAATTAAAATATTTATCGAAGCGTAAATTTTTATTGCACATATACAAAACTATTAATTTAGGAATATACAATAATTTTATTTTTCGTTTATTATTATTTTGTGTATGTACCAAAAAAAGAAAAAATAAATATATTTTGATTGTTATTAAAATACATCCATTTTTTTGACGAGGGGTACTCAGCGTTACGAAAATTATAGAAGGGGTACACATATGTCAAAAGTTTGGGAAACACTGATTTACAGTATTGATTTTATTTAAAATTTTAAATCTTTGCCAAGATGTCAAGAAAGGATTTTACACTTTCAAGTATTCATTGCTGAATAAAATTAGAAGCCAGCCATTTAATACAAGCTATCGTAGATTCCTGAATATTTGCCAAGATGCCAAGAAATGATTTTACACTTTCAAGTAAAATTGCTGGGCTGGATATAAAAGCCAGCCATTTAATACAAGCCATTGTAGACTCACTGAAAAAAACCAAAATCTACCATAGCGCATATCCTACAACAAGAAAATCAATTGCATGAGTAGTGGGCATTACAGAGAAAAATTCCTGGAACATCCAAAAGAAAGCGTGATGGAAAGGATCCAGAAGTCGAAGGAGCATTAAATCAATGGATTTCTAAAGCGGCCCAGTATTGAAGACAAAGTCAGAGGAGATCAGTAAAAAAGCTAATAATTAAGTACCTATTTTAATAAAGCATTAAAATAAGTACCTAATTATTATTTTCTTACCTGTTATTATTTATTTACCTATGAATTATATATTTTATTTTAGAATTTATTATTACTTTGTTTAATTGGGGCAGCCGCTTAATTGGGCCAAAATGGCTTAGTCCCAACGTGTCCCAGTTAAGCGAAATCTATTGTATTTTGTAGTTCTATTAGAAGATATTTAAATCATTATATAGATTAGATTAGAGAAGTAAATTATTTTGTCTATTAGGTTTATTAAAACATTTACTATAATAAAATTTGTAATTAATGAATTTTTAATAAATAGAATTAAAAGCATTAATACTGACTTCTAGAAAATTGGATTTATCTTTTATTAATAATTTAGCAGAATGATACATAAATTTAAGGCAGTATTTGATGAAAATTTTATAATTTTTAAGTAATGAATAAAATTGCAATGATTGGAATGCTTATTGCTATATTATAGTTAAATTTGAAGATCACTTGGTATTTAGCAGCACTGAAATTCAAAATCAAATGGTGAGGAATAGCTAAATGGATAATAACTAGCATAAACTACTGTATTATAGTATCGATAATTAAATTCATAATAATGTTATTGGAAAATGCTTTAATATCAGTAGATAAAATGACAGTAAATTTTTGGTAGCCAAGAATCACTTAAAAATTTTTACATTGGAATTAATGGGAAATTAGTTCCAATTTATGAATTTTCAGTTAACAAATAGTTTTTACAGTCCCAATAATCTTTATCAACTGAGGGATACTTGTATAATTTTTAAGAAATGCAACTTTAACTTAGAACTGTTTAACTATTATTTTTATATGTAAATTTTATCTTTATATATGCAGATACCTCCACCTCAATCATTGAATGGATCAATTAAAGAATTATTTGTTCAGCAAGAGAAAGAACGTTATAAATTAAGATTGCAGCATCTTATTGAGAGAGTAAGTTAATGATATAATAGTTTGTATTGTAGTTCTTTATTCCATTTATTAATTATTTTGTATAGAAAACTTTTTCTTATGTATTTTACGATATTGTTTGATATAACATACATATTATGGTAATTTCCAATATATTGTACAGTGGGTTTTCATTTAATATCAAGATTAAACTTCTGAAAAGTGTGACATTAACTGAAATCATAAAACTCGTAAGCCTAATGTTATAAGTCATGGTTACATTTCTAGATTGCTTTCTTTCTGATACTAGAATTGATAATTAGTAATTTTCATCATTAATCATTACTATATTGTTCAATAATGGAATGAAAAGCATGATTTAGGTGTAAATTTTAAACCTGGAAAGTGTTGCATAGCAATCATATCTTAAAATTTATGGGAAAGAAAATTATTTTCTAATAACAGACACTTAAAAATTCACAGATATTGTCTGTAATTAATTTTCTCTTAACATCAGTTCTCAATCATTCTCTAATAACAGTGTTATTCTTATAATATATCAGTTATAGCTAATGAGGCCAGCCAAACTGTAAAGAAAGGGGCTAAACAAGAAGAGCTGAGATCCTCAAATAATTTTTCCAAGGTGGGATTCAAATCCAGTCTTCTGTTTGAAAAGTTGAATTATTTCCACAGAGTGAATCTGATTGATCTATTGCAATACAGTTTAATAACATGTTCTTAAACAATATTATGGACTTGAATTAGCACTCATATAAAATGTAGTTGCCTCGTTTTCTGCAACTATATTATAGGGTTCTAACACTTTTTCTCTATTATGCAGGAAATGTAAGAAAATTGGATTTTATTCCATTCTGCTACCTTAAAAACTTTAATGTTTTAATTATTTTAATTTTTGCTTCGACATAACCGAAATGATGTTAAGTGAAGTGACATTAAATGATAATCTATAATATATAAATTTTTTTTGTTGCTTTCTTTTCTATACTTTCTATTTTTGTAATGAAGGGCAAAAATAATTCATAATTCTACAAAAAATAACTATTGAGTGAATATTGTTGTGAGAAGATCTTTGCAGTTTAAATAGAATTGCACACTAGTAAAACTGATTGACAACAGGCACATTTTTAAATGAATTTGTGCTGTATGATTTATAAATGCAAGCTGAAATTATAAATTTAAGATGTTAATGTTTCTTTTACATAAAAGTTGTGATTACAAATGTAAAGGATTATAGCTTACTATCCATAAATTTATATTGCTGCAAATTTTTTATATTTGATGAGCTCAATTGCCAATTCAATAATTTTTTTATATATTCAAATTTCTCAAAATGCAATCAGTTATATTACTAATATTTGATATTTATTTAATTTGCAATTTATATTTTGTATATGGCAAATATATTTGTTCATATATTATTTATAAGAAAATTCTACAATAAATTAATTTTTGTAATTAATAAATGTTCATTTTTATGCTTATGCAATTCGAATATTTTATAAAATTTATTTTCCTTCTCTCTCATAATTCCTTCACTCTCATTTTTCTTTTAATTTTATGCTTGTTATTTTTTCTTACTTCATAATTATGATAGATTTAACTTTTAAATTTTTAAAGAATTTTACAATTAATTATCAAAAATTGAAAATTGTTCTTTAAGGAAAAGTTAGTTCTCTCAGCTGAACAAGAAATTCTTCGTGTCCATGGAAGAGCAGCAAGAGCAATGGCCAATCAAACAGTCCCTTTCTCTGCTTGCAGCATTCTTAAAGATGAAGAAATTTATAATGTATTAGAATTTGAGCAGGTATAATTTTTATGGTGATCTTATTAGATTATTCCTGGTCCTTAGACAATTAATATTTAGAATATAAAACAATAATTAAATTACTAATCAATTGATGTAATCTTAGAATCATATATAGACAATCAAATAAATAAATAAATATATATAGTAATATCCTGACTTAAATAAATTCAGAGATACATAATTTCTCATCTTGTCTCTCACCCACTTGTTTGTTTCACAGTTACATAGTGCATATATATGTATATACATATTTCATTTGCTGATTTGTTGATTAAGAATCTTTAATTACAACTACAAATTATAAACTTTTATAATTTGTTTTTTCTTGATAATAAAGAGCCAGTTAAGAATCTAATATATATGTGCCTGAAATTAGATTTGGGAATCTGTAGGTACTACCAAGTCTAGACCCCTCCTGAAATATCTGAAACCTTGAGTATAACCTGATCCCTCCAGGTGGAAGTTTAGTGTACAGCCATTTAGCCAACTGATATTTTTTTATTGTTTTTATTATGATCTGTTCAACCAGTACACTTATAAAGAGCTTCATTTATTTTGTCACATCAGAAACCATTGTGAATACTCAATTTTATTAAAATTAATGCATCTAGTGAACAAGAAATTTCATAATTTAAAATTATGAAATTTCTTGTTCACTAGATGCATTGATTTTCTTATGGTCACATCAAAATCCAAATCTTATCAAGTGTTCTATTTATTAAATTCAGAATTTAATATATAGAAAAATTGGTGTAATATAAATTATATATATAACCGTCACAACCTGAAATTAGTTAAAACCCAATTTCCCTAGTTGAAACTAGTTTTAACAAAGCCCATTTGTGAATACTAGTATTAACTAGTCAATACTAGAATTCATTACATTTGTTAGAAACTTCTGGTTTTCACTAAAATGTTTCTAGTTAACACTCGATATGACTAGTGAAAACTAGTATTATCTAAAATTTTTTTTATGAGGATAAGCCTGATATCTTCCTAATCATGCAATCTTGCATTAGGGGAGGAAAATAAAAACCTAGCAACTGAAATCTGCAAATATATTTATGAACATAGTATCTGAAATTTACAGAAGAAATATATTTATGATGTGCATTATTTGTTTTCGCATGGAAAACTGTTAGGACATTTAAAGTTTCAGAGAATTCCTTTCTTCTTGCACAAGCATCTTTTCGAAATGCAACCTTTCTCGTAAACACAACGTGTGAACCCTTTTAGTGCCATTGCCAGTTTCCTAGCTGCCATCCTCAAAGAAATATCTGTATCTGTTACATCTTCAGGAATCAGGAACTTTCTCGACAAACATCAAATTCCGATCTTCAAAAGATATTTTTTCATAATCATATTTTGGGCATTCTCTAAATAGTAACAAATACATAAAAGATACAAAACATAGCTGTAATATAATTTATCCACCTTTCCATCATTAGTTCCGATCTTGTGCAGATCTTTATTTTTTCCAGCACAACTCCGATGATATTTCAAAAATCTGCCTTGGTTTTGTCCATATCCGGGATTGGGATTACGATATTATTTCCTACTTCAACAGGAGGATGGGTGGCATAGGAGATAAATTTCGTTTTCTTGGCCTGTTTAGACATATTTTTGTGAGCTTCTCTCCTGGCTGATGTGATATAAATTCCACGAGGATCAGCCTCATGTTGTTCTTCAGCAAGGTTATCAGCTTTGTTCTGTCACGCATTCATCTCAATGACTCTGTAGTTCATCCTCATCTTCAATGTTTTTGAGAACATCTGATGGGAATGCTGAAGTCATGAGTTCTATTCTTGGGTCTACCCCAAACATGATTTGATAGGGCAACTGTTTTATTCTAGAATGAAAAGCTCGGTTTTTCATAAACTGAACAAATCAAAACGCCTTTAACTATCTGCTTTTAACTAGTAAAAACTATAAATAATTGCTTTATTTAGCCAATATTAGAATTCACTAAAATGTCTTAGTGAATTCTAGTATTTTAGTGAATTCTAGTATTGACTAATTAATACTAGTATTCACGAACGGGCTTTGTTAAAATTAGTTTCAACTAGGGAAATCAGATTTTAACTAATTTTGGGTTTTGACAGTAACATATATAAGCAGAAGAGGGTAAAAAACTGAAAATATTTTTGTGTATTAATAAAGTACAATTTGATTGTTTTATATTTGCTATTATAAATATTTAATGAATATGAGATGTATATTTGTTGAATAGATTAAATCTGTGGAATTCCGGACGAACGGAAAAGCGGAATTGACAGGCAAATGGCCTAAGACCCAGTCCACGTTAAATGCACGGGCAAGGACGACGAATGAGGCTGACGACTCGATTAAATGAGGCGGAGAACAACATTGAATAACATTCAATAGCTTCTTTAATATATACAATAAATAATATGAGAGAGAATTAAAAATACAATCTCATTTCCCGACACAAAGTTGGAGAGAAATACCTGTACTGAGGTGACTTCCGGGATGTGAAAATTGGCGACACAGAACAGTCTTTAGTCTATTAATTAAACAGTCTTTAGTCCAGATATCGATGGTTACAAAGACGGCACAATGGATGAATTTGATGGAAGAGGATTTCTATTAACTTCCTTGGAAATCTTTCTATAATTGAAGACGATTCAAGAGAATTTCCGACAGATAACTCGAACAGGAGAGGATGCACAACAAATCAGTCAGAATCGGTACTTATAACAAAAGCCTCTAAGATCATTTAAAAAGTGCGTTTGACTTTGTGAAAAGTCTGACTTCGTAAAAAGTGCGACTTAAAAGTGCGACTTCGTAAAAAGTGCGTTTGACTTTGTGAAAAGTCTGACTTCGTAAAAAGTGTCTGTACCTTGGTCTCTCCAGCTCTTTTATTCTGCTGACCTCTTCTCACCTTTCTCTCCCGGGGATGGTTGTTATTGTCTCTTACACAATCATCAGATATCTCAGGTGTCATCCATTTAGACTTTGAATTGATTCTTGAATAAACCTTCCAAGATTTATTATCTAGTAAAACAATCAAGCAATTCGATATATCCTGTTTTCGAATCAAACTGCGTCATTAAAATTTATATCTATTGCGTCATTTGATATCGATTCGAATTCGCGACAAAAGGAAAAGGGGGGATTTTCCGACCCCACAAATCTATTGATCTGCTATTTAGTAAACTTTGATTTTTTTTAATAATTATTACTATTATTGTTAGTTGGTTGTTACCATCTATAATTTTCAACTGATAAAATATGTTTATTTCTTTTAGGATGATAAAGATAAAACAGTGAGATCAAGATATAATGGAAGACTCTTTTTATCATGGTTACAAGATGTTGATGATAAATGGGAAAAAATTAAGGTAATCCAATTTATTATCAATATTTTCATTCATGTTATTTATTTTAAAAGGATATATTCATGCTCTTTTGTATGCTATACTTTGTATGTACAGGAAGCCACATTACTTCGTCATCATAATGAAGCGGAATCATTACATGCTGTTCAGAAATTAGACTGGGAGTGGAAACTCAAAGAATTAGGATTATGTGATGTGAAAACTGTTCCAGCCATTGATGACATTTATGTGCCCATGGTACATGTCAGTGATGATTTTGATCTACTGCCTGCATAATTGTGCCTAAAATAATCTTTGCTCAAACTTTAATGGTCCTCATTCAGAATTTGGAGGTTAACAAAGTGATAATCAGGAATTTTAGCAAAATTTCAGATTTTATCATCAGAAAACATTGATTTGTTTTATGAAAAGTTAATCATTTTCATGTGTATTGTTTTATTTTCATAATTGTGTTATAATAATAATACAAATGTTCTGATAAATATAATTGTTGAGTACATATCTCTTGACGATATATACATGTTTTACTGTTTGAATAATTATATAAATTGAACAATGACATGCATTCAGAAATCACTGGGCAATTCATTTAATATTCAAACAGTTTATAATCATCAGACATCTGCTAAATTTATGATTGACTTTTCATTAAAACTAATTAATTGTGTCAAAAATAAAAATAACAAAAATTAAATATTTAATTGTGGAATAATTTAATGTAAAATCTATAATTATCAGTTATCATTTTGTAAACCTTCCTCTTGAAGACTACTTGTGTTGATGCAAAAGTAATCATGTCTTCTCACATTTTTTTAATAATTCTTAATCAGCTTCCATATTATCTTTTTCTGTACAATAGACTCATGAAATGTTTTTAAGTCCAGTTTTATTTTCTAACTGGAACAGTGGTAATAATAGCACTCTGTACATATTTGTACAAATGCAAATTTTCATGTTGGCAAAAAGCAAGGAAAAGAACTTTCAATGGAGGATTCATCATTTCCAGAATCTTTCCGTATGGTGCTTAAAATGGAAATTATTTGTTGAACGGACTTTAAACAAATGGGCTAAATCCTGCTTATTAAGATCATATTCTTAAAATTTTGCAGTGTTTTTATTTTGAAATTACCAATGGAATTTCATTGTTTTTCTTTTTTTTTTAAAAAAAGAAGAATTATAATTTTGATTCTTTTTGTGGAAATTTAATTAAACAAGAGGAAGTAAATCAGTTTAATGGAAGCAAGTTTGTTTAAATATTAACATTACAGACTTTAAGGTAATTTATAATAAAACATTAAATATATATGTATGCATATCTGTATATCCACTTAGCTGTTGTAGAAATTAACGTTTCCTTGGTGACTAATGTTTTCATAATTAATAAACTGGGATTTCTTTAATATGTTCATCATTATATCCCTATAATTTAGTACCAAGTGAAGTTGTCAACACAATTATTTTATATTCATGAATATTAACTGAATTTCAGAATACTGAGATAAAAAAATTTCTCAATATTTTGTCGTATTGATTGTATGGACTATTTGGATAAATTAATTTGATAGCACTATAAATTAGCATAAAAAAGTGATTATTTCAGAGATTTAAACAGCTACTGAATTAAATATAATGAAGTGAATCTCACTTAATTGTGTTTATTTTAGTCCGTTGCTGCTGTTCTGAATGAATCGTTCAATATTTCATGCCATAATATTTTAAAAGAATAGAAATGTTAAGTCTGAATGTCCAAAATCTTGCCAATCTCCAATGTGGAATTTTAAAAATTGTGATAGGACAACATGGAAATGATAACTCAAGTAATTTGCATCTACTGAATTTCATTAATTGACTTTGTTTTATTTGCCAAGTTTTCCTGATCCGATATTATTTGGTGTGAGGAACACAGAATTTGCAGTGTAGATATAAAAATTTGCCAATGAATTATAAGAATAGCCTGAAAACAAAATTAGTGTGCAGATAACATTCCTTATTGATGTAATAGTTTAACATGTAATAATAAATTGCTAAGTATTAGAAATAAAACTGTAGAAATACAATTTGTTTTGTTTTTAATGCTTTTTAAACTTTACAAAGAACAGACAGATTTATTAATAAATATTCATACTTTGCTCTTCTGTATAGGATTGTGCAATTACTGTTTAACTCTTAAAATAAATTAAAAATCTTTCTGAAATTTATATCATTACTCCCCTTTGTCCAATACAAAGCATTAAGGCATCAGTGAAGTTTGTCCCACTTTTGAATTTTTAAACTTTTTCTTTTGCACTGTCCAAATTCATTTAAAATATCTATGTGCACATCATATTTGACAAGTTTTCTTTCAGGAAAGAATGTATATCTCTTGATAGCTTTCCTATAAATATTCACCTAACTGCAGTGAAGACACATTGAAAGAAGTGGGCATTTCAGGATAAAATAAATGGAATTGTTTAATATTGCTTTTTCTGCTTTCTAATCTTAACTGTATAGATTAGGGCTGTCCAACCCACGGCCTGTGGGCCGCATGCAACCCACCGCTGTACTGAATGCGGCCCAACATAAAATCATAAATAATAAAATTACATTCTAGGCCTCTTTTTGTTTAGCCTTTTTTGTACATCTTAACATCGCAACGATTTAACAAATAAAATTTAAAAATTAAAACCCCATTAATACATTTAATAAATTTAAATTAAAAAACAGACAAAACAGAGAAAATTAAAATTTATGTTTGATTAAATTCGATTAAAATTTTTTTGGTTTTTGAATATTTATGTAAATTATTTTTGCAGTTAACACCGGTTGTTACTGAAGAGGGCGTTATGCCGAAATGCATTTAAGAATCATGGTTAACTGCTTCGTCTGTTTTTTTAATTTAAATTTATTGAATGTATTAATGGGGTTTTAATTTTTAAATTTTATTTGTTAGATCGTTGCGATGTAAAGATGTACAAAAAAGGCTAAACAAAAAGAGGCCTAGAATGTAATTTTATTATTAATTATATATACATCTCCTTATTTTTATGTATATTATAAAATCATAAACTTCTTTAAAATATTCAGATTTTTATGTACTTAATGAAGTTTTTATTATTTAAATACCTATCTACATTTTCTATTTCCTTTTGGTAAAATATTTCTTATTTCAGTGATTAAAACTTCTTGATTTTGCTTAATGATTTTAAAAAATTTCTGAACGAAAAGAAGTTGCAGATTATTATGCTACAATATTTTTGTTTATGATGGATATCATATATTATTCATTATTTATTAACATTTTTGCTTAACAACTATCTTTTTTTTTTTTGTTTTATGCCCTTTTCCAATAAGTGAGATTACTAAGGGGCGAGGCCAGTTCCAACCATGGGCTGCAACGACACACCCATGGAGGGAGACCAGATGTTGAAGGATGGGAATTAACATGCTGGTCCCAGAATCCCGAAATTGAATTCCGAAGGAGATGCCGGACCCGGATCCATCTGCATGGTGTGCTACCGCATTACTACATGATCATCCTGCCATCTAACAATTATCGTTGGAATTGGTATATTTTATGTGCGACTCCAGATAATTTTTTTTCTTCAAATGTGGCTCAAGGAACCCAAAAGGTTGGACACCCCTGATATAGATTGAAAAGTTTATTTGAATATCTTGAATATAAACAAGTTTTAAATTTAACTTTAGAAACAATTAAAAACAATAAAAAGCAAATAGAAGATAACAAAATAAAAATAAAATGACATAGCTGTACATTTC
This sequence comes from Olivierus martensii, assembly GCA_000484575.1. Taxonomy (NCBI): domain Eukaryota; kingdom Metazoa; phylum Arthropoda; class Arachnida; order Scorpiones; family Buthidae; genus Olivierus; species Olivierus martensii. Next base: position 40,293 of record AYEL01078199.1, read on the forward strand.
TTTGCATCTCTCTGCTTCTGCATACTGTAAAAGAGTAAATTCAAAACTAGCACAAAACTGCAGAAATTACTTTATTTGACAGATGTTTTCAACCTTCCTTTAGGGTCATCTTCAGGTCTAATACAAACTGTTACAAGTCAAACTTGTAACAGTTTAACCAAAACACAGAAATATTTGTGTTTTGGTTATTTAAATTCGAGTCAAATATCTACTCCACTTTAGACATCCTTACTGATAGGTGAGGGTGGATATAGTTATATGTGGATATACCATATGTCCATATTTTCACTGTGCAGGTAGAAACAAGGAGGGTTAAAAAATTCTACATTCATAAATATAAGTTTGGCTTATAACAGTTTGTATTAGACCTGATAAGACTCCGAAGGAGGGTTGAAAATGTTTGACATATGTAAATTTGAATTTAATAAGCACAAAAGCATTGGAAAATGTTTAAGCTTATAAAGAACCAAGAAATTTTTTAATTTTCAGTTTTATGGCAAGAAATCATGGTACCCACTTTTGGCCTATCTTGAAAACATATCAAAGATATTATGCTAATAATGAGTATTTTTACTTTCTATAAATATTTTTGAATAATAATTTATTTTAAAAATTGAGTTGTGAAATTACTTTTATTTACTCTTATAAATAAAAAAAAATATTTATTTAAATTTAATTAAAAATATTAATTTTAATAAATTTATATTTTTAAAAATAATAATTAAAATTTAAAAAAAAATCAAATAGATTATAGTATAATATTGGAAAATATTTAAAGATTGAGAATTCAGAAACTTGAATATTTCATGCATTAAATAGAAATTTTTATTTATAATAACTTGATTGGTATTATGTATTGTAGATATATATAGCTTTATCTTTACAGATACTGCAGAGATAGATAGATATACACTGTCTATATATATATATATATATATAAAGAATAGACATATTATTAATGAAATTGTATAAAAGGGATAATTTAAAGCTGGACGCAATGTTTTGACTCTGGGGCCTAAATGGTGGGGATGCAAACAAAAATATTAAAAGTGCAAAAGATGCTAACAAGTTGCAAATGATTGCAAAAGAAAAAATTTAAAAATTCAAAAGTGGGGAACCAACTTCACACACACAGTCATAGGTCACTTTTTGTGCCTTTCATAGGCTACAACCCATGATGGAGAGTTTTGGAAGCCCACCATGGTCATCGACATCCATTTGAGGATTGGCCATTAGATGAACTGTAACATTCAACAAGCAGGGCTTTGATTCCTGAAACAATCTGGAGGATCCAGTGGCGTAGCTTAGGGGGGCAAAGAGGGCGCCCGCCCCGGCGGCACTTTGCTAGGGGCGACAAAATCCCAAAATTAAGAAGACTAGAGGAGATCCAACTCCGCAAAAACAGTGAAGCTGAAAACGTCTGAACAATACTTTGCGCAGTAGTACCTACTGCGACTGCGCAAAGTATATGCCCTACTACTCTCCATAAAGTCTTGTCTTTTAACAACACATGCACAACTGCTTGCGTATCTAAAAACAGTTTGGATTCGCAAATTTTGTTTCTTTGTCGGTGTATATTGCCTTAGATCAGCAAGTATCGACTTTCCAAACACAGTATACAGAAATATAAGTACCTTGCTTACCTAAAGTAAGGAGAGACAGTGGTGCGTTATCCTATGGGCAAAAAGGGCAATTGCCTAGGGCACTCATCAACAAGGTCCTCAAAGTTCCCAAATCAATATTCTATAAACTTATTTTTGTAGTAAAAAATCGCAAATTATATTTATTCCATACTGAGGACCCTAGATTCCAGGTGTGACGCAGTATAAACTATAAAAACTAATCATTTCAATTGGGGAAAGTTTAACTGTAAATGATCTTTTAGGTTGGAAGGGAAACAGAAGAATTTTATAACTCAAACAAACCATAAAGAATGCCTTGAGAGGAGAAACAATGATCAAATTACAAACAGCTGCAAGATCCAGGTCTGGAGATCTGAGGAAAAAATATTGTAAAATATCCTGTCAATAAGGTCTATCTGCCAATCCCAGTGGAAGAGAGGTGCAACTTGACCAAATAAGGTCAGAAATAAGTTCAAACCTTTCTACTGAAGTGATTGGGTAGACCAAAAACAAAAAAAATAAAGGGACACCCGAACACACACACATGCCCTCTCTCACTCGCCGAGTCAGTTTTCATCACTACTATCGCTTCATTTTTAATCCATCCAGAATTATTTTAAAAGAAAAAACTCTCTTAAGGTATGTTTATGGGTCAGATGCAAAATCTCTCGTTTTTATAGGAATTTTTTTTAATTTATTAGTTTTGCTTCTTTCATTTTATGTTCTGTAATGAGGTAGAATAATGGATTTCTGAAAATACATACATGTTTATAATTTTGATATTTTTCAGGATTCATTATAATTATTTCCATTGGTTTTTTAGTTTGATATATGCGGTGTATTGCGAGGATTTATTAATCGCACTAATCAAGGTACTCCTGTATTAGAATTCAAAACGTGTTTCACAATTAAATTTTGTTTTCTAGTTTGTAAGAATTTTAAATTTTGAGAAGAAAATAAAAACTTTGTAGCTTAATATTTTCCTCGCTCTAGAAAATTTTTTCTTTATAATAATAATAAATTTTGTTGGCATTTGCCCCGGGCGGCAGAAACCTACGCTACGCCACTGGGAGGATCAGAAACTTAAAAACAACATAAAATCTTTAAGAATATAAATTATAAATGTGGAATTTTTACAATTTATAAATGTATTACATTCAAAATATAATTTTATTTAAATCCTAACAGCAAATGAGAAATTCAAATCAATTAAAAATCATGAAACTTGTCCCATGGATGGATGTGCAAATTGATATATAGGTACTGAGTATTTACTAAATATTGGGCTGCTGATAAGACATTTCTAAGGAAAAAAAATTGGAAATTATATGATTCGAAATTTTTTCAGAAAATCGGCCTTTTAAAGTTTTAAGATATCCTATCTGATTTTTAAATAATGTAAAGAGAATAACAAATCAAATATAAAAGTCACATATAAAGTTTATTGATTATGGCCTAGATTATAAATTATCTCGTCCAAATCACAGTTTCATCTCTGTTTTACAAAAGAAAAAGTACTATTGTCTAATAATCTGAGAGAAATGGAGAATTTCAATTTTGCAACAAGAAAAGTATATTCGGGTATAAGTTTTTTGCGCCATATCCTCATGGGATATTCTTTATCTGGCGGTGGCTACTTATAGAGCCAACCACAGCTAGTCAACACCCACACCGTGTAGTCAATCTGAAGGTTGAAGAATAGGGTTCCACTGGCCGGGTACGAATTCCTAAAAACTGGAGATGTTGAACTGGATCCTCTAAGCCAGTGTTTCCCAAAGTGTGGTACGCGTACCCCCAGGGGTACGGGAAGAGTTTGGTGGGGATATGCACTGCACCGTGCTTAGCATCTTCTATTTCGTCTTCATATAACTGGCGAAAACGCTTACGACTTGTAGAAGCAACCATAGCGAACTCCGAAAAGCGAGGATGCCGACTAGGCGCCACTCGATTTTTTAAAATTATTTATCGAAGCGTAAATTTTTATTGCACATTCACAAAAACACATTAATTTAGGAATAAACAATAATTATATTTTTCGTTTATTATTATTTTATGTACCAAAAAAAAAGAAAAAAAAATACATTTTGATTATTATTAAAATATCAATACATCCATTTTTTTTTTGACGAGGAGTACTCAGCGTTACGAAAATTATAGAAGGGGTACACATATGTCAAAAGTTTGGGAAACACTGCTCTAAGCGAACGCTTTACCATTCGGGCATCCGGTTGACCCGAGTATACCCCTGAAGAAAATAATGATGGATATTTATCTTAGGCGCCGACTCCATAGAAGCAGTCGCTCCCGTGGAAATTCGAACGAGTATTTTCTACATTTAGTAACGCAAAAGTAATAAATGCGAATATATAATAATAATAATATGATGTGCTTGTAGCTTTTTACGAAAGTCGGCTGGATGGCCGCGTGTTAAAATCTGTAGCTTACTGCCCTGGAGGATCCGGATCCCACACCCAGTTTTCCTTCAGCCATCCGGTTGACTTATCATGGATGTTGACCAGCCTGTGATGGGGTCTATAAGTGGTCGCCACCAGATGCAGACTATCCCATGAGGATATGGCGGCTTAATCAAATTAATCTAACTTAACTTTTTCACGAAAGATTATATAAATAGTTGAATATTGATAATTCTTGCATTCGTGGCAAACATCAAAAGTTTGCGCCACTGATATTTATGTAATTAACACTTAAGAAATTAAAATCTCCTCAAAATAAGTTTTTGCTGCTGTCGGCCGGATTGGCCGCGTGGAAACACTTCGGCTTTGGACTCTGAAGGACCCGGGTTCGAATCTCGGGTCCCACACCTTGAAAATATTTATCATGGTCCGGGCCCGAAATCTCCTCAAAATAAGTTTTTGCTGCTGTCGGCCGGATTGGCCACGTGGAAACACTTCGGCTTTGGACTCTGAAGGATCCGGGTTCGAATCTCGGGTCCCACACCTTGAAAATATTTATCATGGTCCGGGCCCGGCCGTCGATCCCCTCCTCCACAATCCGGCTGACCCCTCCGCAGGGGTGGGCAGCCTATGGAAGGGCTTGTTTCGCCCCGTCACTTAGTATTCTCCCTGAATGGAAAGTGGCATTATCTGTTAACAAAAAAAAGAACCCATATAACAATAACAAATATAAAAAATGGTTGCCGGTTGGGTCGATTAAGGCTGGTTCCCACTTACGGAAAAGCCGCTACGGAAAATTATTATGTATACAGACTATATTTTCTTTTTTCGGATGATTTCCGTCCGTAAAATTCGGCGTGTTCCCATCTAATCCGGAAAAGAATTTCAAAAGCGCTAGCTATTGGTACTTGCCTTTTAACGTCACATGTTCAAAATGGAGGATGGATTAAAGGAGTGTTTTCGTTTCTATAGTGCCTAATTTCTTTCACTGTGTTTTGTATAAGAAAATAAAAGTAACTGTCAGATAATCAATTCCATTTAGTAGTAGTGATTCAAAACAAATTTTATTCAAATATTATGCACTTCATAATACTGTAACGAGGAAAATTTAAACAATTGTTCAATGCACTTAATTTTGTTTGATGATGTGATAGTTGGTGTTATCTTCAATAATTGGTTTATTAATTAATCTGAGAAATAATTGATTTAATATCTTATATAATCTTGAAACTTATGAATTTGCGAACAGCATTTATGTAGAGAATTTATGGCAGATATCTCGAAACTAGATCTCGATATTTCAGAGAAACTTTTTATCAGTTGGGGCACGGCAGTGACTTATAGTTTTCTTTTATGCCCCTTTCCAATCAGTGAGATTACTAAGGTACGGGACGCATATTCTTGGAGGGGGCCGAATGATGATTGACGGGGATCGCCTGTCCGGAACCCCGAAAAAACTTTTCAGATAATGCGAACTCGCATCATCCTGCGTGGCACGCCAGCGCGTTATCATTTGGCCATCCGGCCGCCAACTTAATTATAGTAGTAAATAATACAATAGTCTCAAAAGAATTATGTTAACCGTAATTCAACTCGCTACAAATTTTGTACAAGGTTAAAAATTAATCTGAAATTTATATTCGAGAAACACTTGAATAACAGAAAAACTACAAATCCGATTAATAATGGAACAGTTTGAAAATGGCAAAACATTTTTCACCCCCTCTGTTGATTCATCTGTAATTTTTGATTAGGATGAAATTTAGAATATAAATATTTATTCGATTATTTAATGATAAAAAAATTTCGGCATAATCGAGTGGAAATAATTGGGGATTTCTTCAAAAGAATTATGTTAACCGGAATTCAACTCGCTACAAATTTTGTTCAAGGTTAAAAATTAATCTGAAATTTATATTCGAGAAACACTTGAATAACAGAAAAACTGCAAATCCGATTAATAATGGAACAGTTTGAAAATGGCAAAACATTCTTCACCCCCCTCTGTTGATTCATCTGTAAGTTTCGATTAGGATGAAATTTAGAATATAGATGTTTATTAGATTATTTAATGATAAAAAAATTTCGGCATAATCGAGTGGAAATAATTGGGGATTTCTTCATAAAAACCTATCCTTGGCATCAACTATTTTTGGATTAAATTTACAAATATTCATAAATTTTAGTCTGAAATTTTCAGGATCGATTGGATAGACGTGTGGTTTTCAGAAACATCTGGACCTGGCTTGTTGAACTTCATCCTTCATCATTCCGATTGACCCTTTCGTATGTGGCCAGGATATGATGATTTTATAAATGGTTGATGCTAGGTAAATGATATCCCATGTGCGATATGACGGCTTAACTAACTTTTCAGGTCAGTTGATTGGCCGCGTGGTAATACAGAAAATTACATCATGGGGATCCGGGTCTCCCAACTCTCGTAGGTATGGCCAGCCTGTGATGGACTCTAAAAATGGCTGCCGCCAGATAATGCATATACCTTGTGCAATGTGGCGGCTTAACTACTAAATTACATCATGGGGATCCGGGTCTCCCAACTCTCGTAGGTATGGCCTGCCTGTGATGGGCTCTAAAAATGGCTGCCGCCAGATAATGCATATACCTTGTGCAATGTGGCGGCTTAACTACACATTCTAAGATGAAAAGTTTTAGAGAATAAGTTGATAAATTGAATCTCCCATCACTATTGAAAATAAATACCCACCAAATATATCCTTGTATGATTTGACGCATACCTCAGATTAAACTAATATAATAAATTTAAGAATGGTTTTGGATTAGTTTTAAAATTTGAAAATTTAATAACCCAAATTTTATCGTACAATTGTTTTAAATAATAATTCATATTTTTCTCAAAAATTAATTATTCATTTAGTAATTATGCGCTTTTTTATGTAATGTTTTCTAAACTTTGATGATCTGATACAACATGATACTATTACTATATTGCTAGCGCTGCCGGATGGCCGAGTGGTAACGCTGTCCGCGTGCCACGCAGGAGGACCCGGGTCTGGTATTTTCTGAAAAGTTTTTCAGGGTGCTGGGTACGTCCCGGCTATCCCCGTCTTTCACCATCTGACAATCCAGACCCCCATGGGTGTGGGTGCAGTCCATGATTGGAACTGGCCCCGCCCCTTAATAATATCCCTGTCAGGGTGCTGGGTCCGTCCCGACTATCCCCGTCTTTCACCATCTGACAATCCAGACCCCATGGGTGTGGGTGCAGTCCATGATTGGAACTGGCCCCGCCCCTTAATAATATCCCTGATTGGAAAGGGGCGTAAAATATGAAAAAAAAACTATCGCTAGCAATCTACAATACAATATAATAATAGGCAGGATTGGCCGCGTGGAAATGCATCGGCTTTCCACTCTGGAGGTCCCTGATTCGAATTTTGAGTCCCATCTTTTGAAAATAATTATCATGGATTCGGGCCCAGCCGCTGATCTCCATCTTCCACAATCCTGTTTACCCCTCTATAGGAGTGGGCAGCCTGTGGAAGGGCTTGTTTCGCCCCGTTAGTTAATATTCTATAGAATGGAAACTTGCATTATTTGTTTGCAAAAAAAAATACAATATAGTATACAATGTATTTATTCTTTCTTGGAGTTGTTATTCTAGCACGATCAGTAATGAATCCAGATAAAAAGATGATACAAATAATTTATATTTACTAATAAATTAAATGATTATTGTACAGATATCCCTCCTATAACACAGTTTCGCTCTAACATGATTTGAAAATTGCGGAAACCCTCATATAATACGGTACTTCTACAACACGGTTCTTAACATATTTAGAAAATTACGTTTACTCTCCAACAACGCACAACATTTTCACTAATTTCTGTAAATCCATACAAGGGACACAATACACACATAAAATACAATCATTGGGAAATACTTTGCTAATTAGTCATAAATGCAATTTCGCTAGTTTGCCAGGAGAGGAACGACATGCAGTCTATTTTCAATTTCGATTTGAAATTGAGTTAATTGGCTACCATTGAGTATTTTGTGTTCCAAACGTTCAGAACAACGCACAACATTTTCATTAATTTCTGTAAATCCATACAAGGGACGCAATACACACATAAAATACAATCATTGGGAAATACTTTGCTAAATTATTCATAAATGCAATTTCGCTAGTTTGCCAGGAGAGGAACGACATGCAGTCTATTTTCAATTTCGATTTGAAATTGAGTTAATTGGCTACCATTGAGTATTTTGTGTTCCAAACGTTCAGTTCTTGGATAAAACATAAGTTTTATTCTTTGTAGAGGAATGTGAAAGAGCAGAAAAACTTTTTTATTAATAAATTTTTTAATGTATATGTTAATGAACGATTGTTTTCTATCGGGTTGTAACGTGTTAGATTACAAATTTTGTAAAAGAGCAGAAGATACACTAACTCTAAATGGATTAAAAAGTTCACGTTATAACGAAACAGTGGTAAGGAATATATAATTATCATATGAATGTTATATAGGCTGTATATTTTTTTCTTTCCTTTTGTTTTTTTAATGTATATGTTAATGAACGATTGTTTTCTATCGGGTTGTAACGTGTTAGATTACAAATTTTGTAAAAGAGCAGAAGATACACTAACTCTAAATGGATAAAAAAGTTCACGTTATAACGAAACAGTGATAAGGAACATATAATTATCATATGAATATTATATAGGCTGTATATTTTTTTCTTTCCTTTCGTGCTATTAATATTCTTAATAAAAATTAAGTTTCTTATGTGGAATTAAAGAAAGTTATTTGTTTTGAATTGGTTTTGGAACGTAACTCTTCTTTTTGTATTGGCTCTGGGTCTCATATAACACAATTTCATGCAACACAGTGTTTTTTCAGAAACCTCTATACCGTGTTATAGGAGGGATACCTGTATAACGTTTGTTTTCTCGAAACGTTGGTGATACGTGTCCCGATGTCTCTGCTTTCAATCCTCCTATGGGCACGATGACAGTTTTATTTGTAATATATTTCTGATAAAAAGTGTTACAGTTCTTGTTTTTAACTAATAGAGTTATACACAGAATTGAATCTTTTTATCACTTTACGAAATGTTTCTAGATGAGTAAGTAATGTACTCACAGAGTTGTGTACTCATAATTAATTCATTCATATATACAAATTAATAATTCATGTATATGACAAATAATTCGTTTATGTATACAATATAGTCAAAAAATTTAGTTTCTGTTTCTAATTTCTGCAATTTCATGCAACACAGTGTTTTTTCAGAAACCTCTATACCGTGTTATAGGAGGGATACCTGTATAACGTTTGTTTTCTCGAAACGTTGGTGATACGTGTCCCGATGTCTCTGCTCTCAATCCTCCTATGGGCACGATGACAGTTTTATTTGTAATATATTTCTGACAAAAAGTGTTACAGTTCTTGTTTTTAACTAATAGAGTTATACACAGAATTGAATCTTTTTATCACTTTACGAAATGTTTCTAGATGAGTAAGTAATGTACTCACAGAGTTGTGTACTCATAATTAATTCATTCATATATACAAATTAATAATTCGTTTATGTATACAATATAGTCAAAAAATTTAGTTTCTGTTTCTAATTTCTGTTGAATTTTCATCTGATCAACAACTTAATGATATTGAACCATGCATTGAATCTTTCACTCTAATTACATGATCAATCCCATTGCATGGATGTATGGGAAATCAAATTTTGCATGAATTTTAAGACTGAAGAACGGAAATATGGTATATATAAATTATTAAATGGATTAATTTTATATTTTTGATACAATCTAAATAAATATATTTTTTTTATTACTGGCTATTTTCGTGCTATAGATTTTATTATAATTTAAGACGAAGTGGCGACATATTGAATATCGAATGTTTGTGGGAGTTTGTTTTAAAGTAAATGTTCAAGACTTATTTTCAAAGAAAATTTACAATAACGGTACGTAAATCAAATGTATATATATATTTAAAATGATCCATTAAGATAATAAATAGTTATTTCTTAAATAAGTGGAAAAAGTATATTCTTTATAAATGTGAGCTAAAATCGTGGTTTGTATCTTACTCTTTGTATCGCATTTCTAAGTGTATGCTGGAAAACAATCGATGAAATGGTTTCGCGTTAATTAATTGATTTTACGTATGCGTTGTTTTTCACGATTGACATTTTGAACACCTGATTTCTTTTATGAATCCGATAAATTTTTATAATAACCAAAATTCTTAATTTTTAAATACTGTAGATTATTAATCTATTAAGTAGACAGTGTTTATTTAGCTGATTATTATACAAGTGGTATAATATTTGACATGATTAAAACTACAAATTAATTTGATTATAACATTCTGTCACTACAGGAGAATTGGGCAAAATTTTATTTTCTCTTTGACAACACCATATTGCATCATTCCACAAAATCCAGCACTGTCTATGGAAAATAGTAGACTTTGTGCCAAGTCTCAATAAGTGAGGTATGCTGTAGTCTGACTTTCAGATGATAAGAGTATTCATGCTGTAGCTTGTACCAACATTAATTTTATGACTTTTATACCCACTTTCAAGTACTGGCCTTGATGGACATTATATAAACCTTTGCATAGAGCATATGATGTGAGGATTGTGTTAAGTTAGCAGCTATGTTTGATGACAGCATTGGAAGTCAGTATTGAGTCTATGGGAGTGATGTAGTACCAACTTTTTGTGAGGATATTAATGCACATGGAACAATAAATTTTGTGGAAAACCTCAGTAACAGCAGATTCTCTCTCTCTCTCATGTTTCTTTTCACATATTTCATGAAATATACTGATTTTCAATCAAATTTTGCAATATCACCATCATTAAATGTAACTATTCTTAGGCTAAGAGCACACTGGTGATTAAGTATTTTCTGTGACAAAAAAGTTGATCATGTTAAAGATTGGTTTTAATTTTTCCTTGTGCATACTGGTGATTAAATAGTTACTTTTGGAACATTATTTTATTGTCAGTATTGATATGAATCTTAAAGCCACATGTGTTTGCACTCTAGCTCTATGTTAGTAAAAAAGAAATGTAAAAAACAATAATGGGTGCACCAATAATAAGCTCAAGATTGATGAACAGTCAATTTTATAAATACTTTCACAATTTAAGGGAACTCTTTTTTCTGTCACTGTACTCTCTTAACTTTTCATTGTAGAGTGCTGGTATCTTTTGTATTTCATTTATGAAAGACTTGATGTCAAATGACATATTTATTATAAAACAAAATAATTTTAAATATGCAAATGACAAAAACAAATATTAAGTAATGTCTAAGATGCAGCACAAAAGAGCAACTAAATTGTAGCCGGTGTGCTATGATAGACTTAAACATGTATGTTCCATTTAAGCGGACAATAGTTCCATTACCTTGAAAATAGACATGTAACTTTTTAGTTGCTGAGATTTAAAAGTTGCCAGTATCATTCTATCATCAGGATCAGTGTTCTATTTTCTCAACTATTTATTTGCTCAGAGAGAGTTGATTAGTATACTCTTAGCCTTAACTCAAAACATATAACTATTTATCTTGAATTTTTTATCTTTAATTTAATAAGACAACAATCCATCCATGGATTTTGGTATTCATGGGATCCTGGAACCAATTCCCCATGGATACAAAAGGCTGAGCCATTTTAGTACCTAAGACAAAAATGAAAAATTGCACCCTCTCCTAAAATATTAAAATAACATATAAAAACAAATATTAAGTAATGTCTAAGATGCAGCACAATGCAAGTGTTATAACAAAAGAGCAACTAAATTGTAGCCGGTGCGCTATGATAGGCTTAAACATGTATGTTCGATTTAAGCGGGCAATAGTTCCATTACCTTGAAAATAGACATGTGACTTTTTACTTGCTGAGATTTAAAAGTTGCCAGTATCATTCTATCATCAGGATCAGTGTTCTATTTTCTCAACTATTTATTTGCTCAGAGAGAGTTGATTAGTATACTCTTAGCCTTAACTCAAAACATATAACTATTTATCTTGAATTTTTTATCTTTAATTTAATAAGACAACAATCCATCCATGGATTTTGGTATTCATGGGATCCTGGAACCAATTCCCCATGGATACAAAAGGCTGAGCCATTTTAGTACCTAAGACAAAAATGAAAAATTGCACCCTCTCCTAAAATATTAAAATAACATGACTTATTTAAAATATATCTCTCATACAAGTTTTAATAAAAATAGAAGGATAAACAATTGGAATAATTAAAATATAAAATCAAAACTGTTGACAGTCTTTCATTTGATGCCCCTTCACATTCAACTGGAGGCAAGACCCTCACCCTCAGAATGATCCTCTGATGCTGATTATATAATGGATCCCACATAGACAACTCTATACTTGATATGAGAAAAAAATCAAGACATAAGCAATGATATTTTTAGATAGTGACAAGTCTTCTGAACAAAATGAGCCATGAATGAAAAAATTCAGCTGATATTTTCAAAAATTACATAAATTCATTAAAATATTGTCATTTTTATTAGTGTTTCATATTTATTAACTTCTTGCTTTATTTACATAATTTTAGCAGTACTTTTCATAGATTTTTTTATTTATATATGAAAAAATCCCAACATATACAAAAATTGCCTGCTTTGTATATAAATATCTATAAAATATTTTCTGTTCCTCTAATTGGACTGCCACTAATGAATTGTAACTCCGAACTCAATGCCCATTTACCCATGTGCAGTGCTCAAAATAATTTCAAAAATCCAGTGACCAGAAAAAATTTCTGATCGCCAACAATCCTCCCCAAATACATTGAAAATACTTGTATAACTTCACCAGCAAATACATTTTTCACAACACGATTGGGAAGTACCACGTGGTATGTGAGTTGTGCTTTTCATAACGATCATGTCGAAAGTATCATGTCACACATACATTCAAACATTAATTTCAGGCAGCGAAATAAATACCCATCATTTCAATAAATAGCTACTAGACCATTCGCTAAAATATTTCAGAAGTTTGCAAAATTCTCCATAACCATACATAATCAGCACGAAACAATGCAAACAGCAAACTATCTTCTTTTTTCTTTTTCCTTTATCTTTCCGAAAATTCTTGAAATCAATTGAAGTACAAACATAGGAGATTAAAAGCTAATTTATTTAGAAAACGTTTTCGCTATTTGATAACTTCCTGAAAATTATCTGTGTTAACAAGTGACAATCCAATTGCACCTTGCAAATCTCGCTGGGGTACGACAGTATTAAAAATCCCAGCGGAATTTTAATCACCCCTTTAACTTACTCCCAAATTAAAGATTCCTGAGTTCATTGGTGAAGGTCCCATAAGGAGCAAAAGCCCTGTTCTCAAGTTATAGGGCTCCAAATCATGTTTCTTTATGATTTTCTGAAAAACTTTTATAGATAATCGGATATTTTAAACAATTTTAGACATATCTTATCATTCCGAATCGAATGCAATCAATTTAAATTAGCTATGACTTATCTTTAGAAAGTTATGTAATTTTTTTTGCTTACGACGATATATCCGTTCTGAAGTTTAATAGAATTCTCAAATATTTAAATGTTTTATTGTTTTGCATGTAAGACATCCAGCACATCAAAGCTGTGAAAATAACTCAGTTTATTGCAAAATTACAAAAATGCTTTCGGTATTAATAATACCATCATCAGTTGTACATTTAATTAAAAAGAACAGAACAAAGAACAATTTTTAAAAATTTAACAGTACATTCGAAGGAGATATACATGTAAATAAATAAAATAAAGCAAATTAAATATAAGAAGTTATATTATTTAACGAATGGGGGAAGGATTAATAATAACACTTAATTATTATTATGTATAGCATATTTCCAGGCTATACTTAGACTATCTGCCTGCCTGATATTATTAATAATTTCAGTTTGGCTGTTTCTTAAAATTTCAATTTTTTCCGCAGTTGGTAATGCCTTACAATCTTGTAGATTTCTTTATAATGCGAACATTTTGCCATAATAACTTAGTGTCTTTTTCATAAACTATTACAGCCAATGCGGTGTTTAGGTTTCCTTTAGATATATCCTATGTTCGGCTAATCTATCCTTGAAATAACGGGCTGTAGCAGCGATATATGTTTCTATTTGGTTGTCCTCTAGGTTTTGTAGAGGAATTTTATAAACTCCCGATTTAAAGTCATTGGATCTTATAGATTTGTCATTTGAGTTATTTTCACTGCTTTGATGTGCTTATATTTGGAACTTTATTACGGAAAATAAAGCAGTTTAGTAAGTTTGTCTTTATTTGTAAGACATCCTATTAATTACATTACATTTGTTCATTTTTCTACATTGAATAATAATAAAGCAGATATAGAATTTGGATCATCATCTTTGTAGGTCAATTGAAAGGGTTAAATACAAACAGTATATATCTTTCGTTAAACTTCAAGTAAAAATGTGTATAGATTGCTAATTCATTAAAAGTAAAATCCAGGTGGATTTTAGTTTTCCTAATAACATATTCTGGATTTAAACTATTTCAGCTTTATTTTAATCAAATAATTGAATGCAGTACCACAAGTAAAAGCAGTTTTCTTTCAAACAAATCTCAAGTCCACACAACACCTGTTTATTTTTCACATTTCATTGGTTCACAGCCTTTATGTCATGAATTGTATTTTTTGTATTGTATAGTTAACATCTATGACTTTTTTTTTATCTGCAATAGCTCAAAGTTTTCCGATGATATGCTTGAGTTTTAATCAACAATATATCGATGGTTTTAACAAGAAAGTCTGCAAGTTTCCTGATGATGTCAGAACTGGTTGAGCTATATCAGGGGTCGGCAATGCGGTGCCCGCAAAGCAATTTTTAACTGCCTGCCATTCAAATATCTGAAAGCTAAATTTTAGATATTTGAACAACAAACACTCATAGTTGTAATGAATAATTTTAGTAAAAATTCTTTACAATTGTGCACTTTGATTTTATCTTTGCCATTTCAACAATTGTACGAACTGTACAATTAAATTTTTGACGAAAAAATTAAATCTTGGTGACATCTATATAATACTAGATGAATTAATTTTCAACTACTAGAGACATTTGATGCTGCATATAGTGAACTATTTTCTGTCCTCACTATTCTCGTATACTCCATCCAGCTATTCCATACTATGGTGCCTGCCAAATTCCTGCATTTTTGAAATATGCCCTCTTATTGAAAAAGGTTGCCAATCCCTGAGCTATATGACTGATCAATCGCCAAACGAGGCAATCTTTATTTTCGCCCATCAGTTATTACTATTTACTTAAAACGAATGGTTTAGCCCTCTCAAAGTAGCTCCCTCTTTCATGAACTAGAAACATTGCAGAATTTGACAGAAAAACTATAGAGAAAAAATCAGAAAACTAAAATACAGAAAAAATCATGAAAATAAATTATGGGAAGCATTAATCAAACATATGCAAGATTATCTCATCAGATTCGCCAGCTGCATTTTCTTAGTCGCTAGTGGCAAGCTGGAGACCGTTATTTCGAGCCCTGCCCATGTACAAAGTAGGCTTGCCTGCAATTTTTTGAGAAAGGAGTGGCTGCCATAAATCAATAAAAAATTCCATACCATTTTAAATGGCCTGAGGGTGTTTGTTTCATTTTTGCGATTTTATCTTACATTTCAGTGAAAGTAAAACAAAAAATGAACGATTATGATAAATTTTAGTTTATTTTAACAGAATTAACAAAAATTTTCTTATTGCTTACAATATTTTTTAATTTTCAGAATTTTGTAGCTTAAAGAAAAACTTGATTTTTTCCAAAAATTTTCAAAATATCATTTATCAAATCAGATAATCGGCATGAGTTTGATAGGTTAAACTATAAAATCAAGAGGATGGAATAAAAAAATCCAAATTCTATGGAGTTATTCAAATGTAAACAATGTTTGTTTATACATAATTTAAAAAAATATTTCGGAAACTGGAAAAATTTAGGACCCACCATCAGAGGGGCATATTTTCACTGATCACAAGAAAAAAACTGATTTCCAAAAGCTGGATTTATAAAATCAGGATTGAATTTTTTTATATAATTTTTTATCATTTCCTTAACATGTACAGTGGGTGATCGGTTAACGAACATAATCCATTCCAAGACAATATTCGTTATCCGAATTGTTCGTTAACCGATCATTGATTTACCTTAAGATTTTATGGGAATTTGATTAATTCATTCCAGAGACCCAAAAAACTTAAATAAAAATTATATAATTACTACATTTATTTATATGTAATAACAGTAATATATACATACATAATCTTGCATTTTGATCTTTGTTTATTTTCCAATAAAGAATCTGTCCAATATCGATTGCTTTTCTCTCTCCTTCAGAATTTTAAGATTTTATGGGAATTTGATTAATTCATTCCAGAGACCCAAAAAACTTAAATAAAAATTATATAATTACTACATTTATTTATATGTAATAACAGTAATATATACATACATAATCTTGCATTTTGATCTTTGTTTATTTTCCAATAAAGAATCTGTCCAATATCGATTGCTTTTCTCTCTCCTTCAGAATTTTTCAGAAGTGGTTAATAGCATTGTCATGATAAAGATCCCCAAGCCTATTGACTTCAACCTGGTATGGGTGCCATTCTAAGACCAAAGAAATCCCTCTTTTACCTTCTTTAATAAATCTTTGATTTGTTTTTTGTTGTCTCTGAGTTCATTTTAATTGGGAAAATTATCGTTCTTCCATCCTTACCCATAAGTCCAAGAACGCGCAAGGCCTAAGCCTGTCATTCTGTTAGGTTAGTTAAGTCGAAATATCCTTATGGAATATTTTTATCTAGCAGCAGCCACTTATAGAGCCGCCATCATCACAGGCTGACCAACATCCATGATGAGGTCAACTGGAACGTTGAAGGATGTGTTTCAACGGTTCGGGCCCACATCCCTCCTGAAAAATTGGAGGAGTGGGATCCCTGGATCCTCCAGAATGTTATACCACAGTTGTACCATGCAACCATCAGGCTGACCTGTCATTCTGTCAGTCCGCTGGTCCCACAGTTTGTTCTGTGAGGTGTTCGTTAACCGAACATAAAAATCGAACTGTCGTTAAGTGATTACCCACTGTATATATGTCAACAGCAGCAAATGGGTTAAGTAATTTTGCAATAAATCTGTTATATATAAATTTTTCAATGAAACATAATTACATTTACGATATACGATATTTGCTAAATGTTTTGCACTTTTGTTGTTAATTTCTTTTTCTTATGTTGGATTAATAACATAATTTTACTCTACATTTTTAGTAAAATTTGCATTATTTTTTTCTTCCATATTTAAGGGTAACAAAACAAAAGAAAGGGGAAATTATATGAGGTAAATTAATACTAATATGAATGTGAAATTGTGTGTGTGTTTGTTATTTGTTCTTTGGCTATAATGAATAATTGCTATAACAAGAAATTCAAAAAAAAGCAGACGATACTCATTTAGAGTTTTATTTATTAAATTTTTTGTTCATGGCATATTTTAGTCTATGTAATTATTTATTCATAGATATTATTTTCATTTTAGAGTAAAGATCAAAGTACTAAAAAATTATAATGAGCTTTAAAGGAAGAGAAAGAAGTGGTAGACCAGAAACTGATGATCGGGAATCAGATCATTCTTCCCAAGATGGTAATTTTGATAAAAAAATTCAAAGTTCACGATTATATATTGGTTTTCTTAGTGATCGAGTAACAAAAGTAGATTTAGAAGAAAAATTTTCCAAATACGGAAGAGTTTCAGGTAAGAATTTATTTATATATTTATTTACTTTATTTTTAATACTTATTGCCAAGTTTATTATTTTATAGAAATTCTATAAGATTAATTATTCATTAATTTGTATGTTTGTATAATATGTTACAATCTATCAAGAATGATAGGATTAATAGCAAAATTTTGCGTTTTCAATAATGAATTCAGTTGTAAATTATTTCACACATATATACGTGCATGTGTTCATACACGTAATCCTCAGCTTACAACTTATGAGGTTCAAACTGAACTCTCCCTTCATATATATGTCTGAATGGTTATAAGACATAAATGCCCAAAATTTGTGGATTTCTTGCTACTAATGGTTATTAGAACATTATACATTATCTTAATAAAAATGAAGAGCATGAAACCACAAGAACTAGACATAAAAAAGATAATTTCCATATATCAGACCATTGGGTCGAGAACTCAAACCAATGGAATTGAATTGACCAATCACAATCAATGGTGATTACATTATCATAGTAGGTATAAGTGGTCATAAGTTGAGGACATGTATATGTAATTGAAAAAACCTCCACTAAATAATTAGAATTTTTTTTGTCTGATTCTGTTGATATTGTCAAATATTGACAAAGAGAACTTGATATTCAGTAAATATAAAAATAAATGTATTAAGTGCAGAAATATCAAAGTATTTGTTGTTGCATCTATACTCAGACCATAAAATCTTTATTTCAAGTAACATTTAATTAACTCTGTAGATTCATTTTTTTAAAAGTATACTCACTCTTATAATATTATACAGTGAAACCCCGCTCGTGCATTCCCGTATCGTACGACTTTCCCGTTTTAAACTACTCACTCTTATAATATTATACAGTAAAACCCCGCTCGTGCATTCCCGTATCGTACAACTTTCCCGTTTTAAACGTCTATTTTCGGAAGTCCGAGCATTTTCCTATACATGCAATGTAAATTTTGCATCTTCCTACGTTTTAATTATATAACTTTTTTATTATGACGTCATCAGAGCTTCCTTCTTCGTGTGTTTCCCCGCTCGTTCGACTTTTCGGGCCGGTCCCCGAAAAGTTTCAAATGGCTCGTTCGACTTCGGGCCAGTCCCTGAAAAGTTTCAAAATCGGGCACTATAATATTCATATTTGAGAAAAAATTTGTAAATCTGGAAATAGTTAAGTGGGTAATAAAATAATATAAAAAGAGTTAGGTTATCCTATAGATTTATTAAGTTTTTTTATTTTATATTATTAATACAAGAATGGATTAAACATTAAACAGGGTAATATAAGATTTACTTACTTTGCTTTTACAACTTTTATAATGTAATTTACTTAAGTATTATTCATATAATTTAACATTTTGATGTTACAAATCCTCAAATTTGTTTCCATTACTGATAAATTAATATTCATAAATACATTGAAAATTTAAATATTTAGGTAAATCATAATATTCCAATTATTTTTATATTTTAAAAATTTCATTTTACATTAATGTAAAAAGATTCAAAATTTGGTTAGGAAAAGAATTTAGATTTATTTTGTTTGTTTTACACCTGCTGTTTAGTGCTTACTTTTAGTAATTAGTTTTGAAGTAATAACAAAGTAGTTTGAAAAGTGTCAATTATGAAAGAATTTAATTATGTATATTTCATTTTCCTTTTATATAATCATTAATTTTCATTAATTTCTATTTTTTCATTCTATTTAAAAAAAATTAATTGCTTTTTTATGCTTGTTCTACTGAATTGTGTGTATCCCATTTTCTTAACTAATAATCCTTTTTTTTTTTCATCTGACATCATTTCATCTGATGTCAGATGAAAAAATGTCTTCTACACAAATATTTTGTCTTCTACACAAATATTTAATATATAGAAGAAAAGAAAACTGATTACAATATAGGCTAACAAGCCTATATTGTAATCAGTTGGTAGCCAGAAATTGGAGAGAACCTCAGCCCATTTCTATTTGGTTTGTAACCTTTTGAACTATAAGTTAAACATTAATTTTCCAGATACTGAAAATCTGGCTTCTTTTAATATAAACAAAATTATGAAAGTGCACTTTTGAAAGTCTTAAGACCAAGAGGAAAATTGATTTCTAAAGAAAATATTAAGTAATTTTGCTTTGATTATTTATAACCTTACAAAATATATAAAATACAATATTAAATATTGATGATGCATCTTAGATGTGATATCAGAAAATTTTATAATGCCTCAAATTTATTTCTTTATTACATCTTACTTTGCAATCAAATTTAGAATCAAACTAAAAACAATATTTTGCAATGCAACACACACACACACACACACACACACACATATATATATATGAATCCCTTGATTAGTGTGGGTTTGAATAATGTGGTTTTGATTAGTGTGCAAAAAAATTTGAGACATTCCCTGGAATCCCTTAATTAGTGTGGGTTTGAATAATGTGGTTTTGATTAGTGTGCAAAAAAATTTTGAGAATTCCCTTATATATGTGGTGCCAAATTTGATTAGTGTGCTTCAACAAGTGCAATTTTATTTTATTTTTTCAAACCCTCTGAAACGTTGGCAACTGAATATTGGGGATTATAGTCTACATGATTAGAGCATCTCAATAAATTTATTTATTTTTTTAATTCTGTTAATAATATGATTTTCATCAACTAATTGTTATATTTTAAATTCTTTTATAATTTTATTTATTAATAAATTTTGCATGAATGGCAACTACCTAATAATTGCCATTATATTATATAGCCAGCTTTGCCTTCAGTTCCTACTCGATGTCTATGGACATACAATTATTATTTTTTTGTGAAAAATAAGTTTTAATTCTTACTATAAATTTTTAAATACCTATGCATATTCCTCAATGATTTAAAGTACTTGTAATGCAATATAGATATGTTTCGAGAGAGAAAAAAATTCATGTTTATAATTTTGATATTTTCCAGGATTCATTATGTTTTATTTCTGCTTAGTGCTTAAGTTTTCTTCCTTACTCTGTATTGTGAAGATTTATTAATCACACTAATCAAGGGATTCCTGTATACAATAATACCTTATTCTTATGATATTTGTTTTTATTGTAGTATTAAACATAAAAATTATCATATATTTGATCCTAAATTATATATCACAAATTCCTGTTAAGAATTTATAAAATTGAATATTCTAAGAAATTTATGTATTTAGTTGCTAAGTATTCTTCCTTATATAATTTTCTTCTCAAGAAGTAGAAAAGAAAATTAAGATAAAATAATTTGTATTATATTTCACTCTTGATTTTTGTTAAGGAAAATATCAGAAATTTTTAAAGAAACTTCCAAAATTTTAAGTCTTCAATGAAGCTTTAATCAAACAGAGATTTAAAAATAGAAAAGTAAAACAAAAATCAACAATGCACAAAAAGAATTTTGCAGTAAGAGTTTGAACAAAAATGTAGCCCTTTCACCCCAATTGATTGAAGCACAGTGCATTGTTCCATTGTTATTGTAGTTTGTTACTTTACTGTATTTTTTACTTATTAATATAGTTGTCTATATTAAAAGTGAAAAAAAAATAATTACAAGTTATAAACAATAGCAATTTCTTGTTGTGTATAAGATGCAAGTTGTGTGTCAAGAGGAAAATATATTTTTTTTGAACTGTAATTTGTTTAAAAAATAAATAAATAATTTTTATAAATATCAAATACAATTTAAAATTCATTTTAAAATACCTATATATGATAAACTGAAATTGTTCTGCAGAAAATGCATTTTAAATCTAGATAGTGCTTAGTCGTGTTAGAAATGTGACAAACTTCCAATAGCCAATGTTGTTGCATAAATTACTTTTATTTTAGAATTCAAATATATGTCAACTTTTTACCATGTTTCCTTATATATGAGTTAATAAAATATTTTTAAAAATACTTTATTAAATATATACATATAAAAGATTCTTTTCTGTATTTAATATAGAGAAGATTCATGTGATTTTGACTCTCTTAAATGCTCCTCTTCAAAACATTTAATACATACAACAAAAATGTTTTGTTGATAAATATTATGAACTCATTCAGTTGTTCTTTTTTCCTTTGGAAATTTATAAACAAACTTGACAGACTTTCAAAACATTTAATACATACAACAAAAATATTTTGTTGATAAATATGAACTCATTCAGTTGTTCTTTTTTCCTTTGGAAATTTATAAACAAACTTGACAGACTTTTCATAATTTCCACAACAATAAATGTTATTACATTTGTAAGGCATCTATTAATCATATATATAAAACAAAATTTCTATCAAATATATATTGATAAAACTAATATATATTAAATATAAAATTGATTAAAATTCCCAATATCACAAATAATATTTTAATGAATTAATTTAAATGTATTATAGAAAAATCATTTTATTATAAAAGTTCAATGAGATTCACTAAACACAAATAAAAAAATAATACTCAAAAGCCCTTTAGCAGTCAAAAGATTTTAATCAGAAACATTTTCAATGCACTTGGTGTCTTCCTCAGCTGCTACTACAA
The DNA here is from genome assembly GCA_000484575.1 of Olivierus martensii. Lineage (NCBI taxonomy): Eukaryota > Metazoa > Arthropoda > Arachnida > Scorpiones > Buthidae > Olivierus > Olivierus martensii. The sequence goes on from AYEL01078199.1 coordinate 62,702, forward strand.
GACTCACCCTGTTACACAAGAACAGGAAACCTAACTACACAAAATAAACAAACATGACAAAATTTAAAGGGCAGGTCTACATCTGGAAGCACTCTCCTTAGAAAAAAATATTGCAGATAATTGTATGAATTAAAATACGTAAAATTATCTGCAATCATTAAAAATATAAAACCAAAACAAAAAAGTAATAATTGTCATAACAAGCAGTGCTCCCTTATGGGAGTATCTACTTAGCTGACTTTAAATAGCTAAGTAGACTACAGTGAAACACTACGGTTGGTTTTCGATACTCCCATAAGGGAGCACTGCTTGTTATGACAATTATTACTTTGTTTTTATTTTTTGTTTTGTATATTTTTTAATGATTGCAGATAGTTGTACATATTTTAATTCGTGTAGATTTTAAATAATTTTTAAATTTGTATAACTATATGGTTTTTGTTTTTATAATATTCTTATTGTATTCTTAGAACATCTGTTACATAACAAAATATATGGGTTTACTGACAGGTGGTGCTAAGGAGAGCCCTTCCAGATATAGACCTGCCCTTTAAATTTTGTCATGTTTGTTTATTTTGTGTAGTTAAGTCCCCTGTTCTTGTGTAACGGTGAGTTTTGTAGTAGCAGCTGAAGAAGTCGCAAAGTGCATTGAAGACGTTCCTGATTAAAATCTTTTGACTGCTAAAGGGCTTTTGAGTATTATCATTTTATTGAGTCGCAAAGTGCATTGAAAACGTTCCTGATTAAAATCTTTTGACTGCTAAAGGGCTTTTGAGTATTATCATTTTATTAAATTATGCAAATACTGCAGGTTAGGCCTGTTTTTAATTTATAAATATAATGCAGTAGAGTCTCCTTAATCCGACACACATGGTTTCATGGCTTGTCAGATTTCAGAGATTTTCAAATTACTTGATATTCAATGAAAAAAATGGAATTACACAAATGAATATAATCCATTTATTAAGACTTTCCTGTCACTGCTCTTGCTGTTCAAATCTTTACCCCTCAATTTTATCCCAATTTTTTTTTAATGTCATAAATGGTGGCTTGTTCAATCCTCAATTTTATCCAGATTTTTTTTAATGTCATAAATGATGGCTCTTCCAATACCATAAAAGGAAGCCAAATCACTAAACTTTTCTCCCAAGTCAAGTTTCTTAATTATTTCTGCTTTTTCGACCGCAATCAATGTCTTGTGTTTTCGTTTTTCACTTTTGACATTATCTAAAGATAACTAACAAACATTGATACAGTAAAAACACTATTTTACAGCAATCAGTGTACTGAACTTAAAAATTAATCCGACTATAAGCCTGAGCAATGAATGAATAGTGACTGACAGTTTGTTTACATCAGTTTCTCTTTCTTGCACATCAAGTTGTGACATGAAAATTTCACGTGAGCGGTGCAACAGTTTGCAGAATGTCGGATTGCGAAGTGTCAGATTACAGAGACTCAACTGTAGATTAAAATATTTATAATATCTTAAAACTAAATACAGTTTAAATGGTAAGAATAATATATTTTAATGGTTTTATTATAATTTAAATAATAATATAATTATAAATTGAAATAATTTAGCTAATATAATTTTAGCATTAAACATGTCAGACTATAGGGTTTGTGATTCAATTCATTCACTGTGACAGATAACATCGGATTCATGGCTGGCTCAATATTTTAATGAAAAGTGGCTCCCTGAATACAGCTATAGACACTATTATTCAGGCAGCTATAGAATAATCCTCAAACAAATAGACATGGATTGCCTTTACATCTAAAATGTGGAGATCATCCAAGTTTACATACTTTAAGATTATTCATTTATATTGTATTGTTGTTCAAATATTATGTGCAAGAAATCTTTTAATACACACACAATTGCAAAAATATTATGCAGGTTTTCTGGAAGCTTAAAAGCAGTCTCTCTCAAATTCACTCAGTTGTTCAAACTTGCTCAAAGTCATAGAGGCATCTTCATATATTACTTAATAAAACAGAAAAGCCAGATAGATATAACTGTATTTATGAACACCACTCCTCATATTCAGATTTGCCTTTCTCATGAACTCTGAAAACATTCTGTGCATTCATTGGAGATTTAAATTTTAATTATTTGTATATTTAGCTGAAAGTCATTTGTATACTTAGTTTTGTAGTTCTCTCACTATATTTTAGGAGTGCATCATTTTTTTGCAACAGAGGGTAAATGAAAATTTTCCCTTTTTCTTAATTCAAGTTTTACTTTAATCTGTATAATGTTTAATGTTCAGAAGTATCATCTAATAAGTTGAAGGAGCAAAAATAGGCTATTATCTGTGGCTTCTATTTTAGTTCAGAAGTGTTTAAAGGAGGATGGGTGGGGAAAAAATTAATATATTATCCTGATTATTTATTTATTACATAATTTAATTATTACAGAACAAAAATTTTTCTTAATCCTTTTATCATCATCAAAATTTCCACCATTCTGAAACTGAATGCTGTGTGATCTAAAATGACAGATGTCATGTAATACAATATAGGCTGGATATAATTTAGTGTTTATATTTTATCATAATAAAAAGTACTTTTTTTTAATACATAAAAAAAAATACAACTCACTACTATATTTCATGATTTTTTTCAATTTTTGTAACTACTGTGAAATTCAAATGGATTTATGATTAATATCAAAACAAACTTTTCATTGACTAATTTGAAAACTAATCATTGCTATGTTGGTTGGAAATAGTGATAATAGTCGGATTTTTTGTAATAGCAATCATTATTCAAAGCATAGAAGATAGCCAAATTCAAATAAGATGAAATATAAGAAAGTGAAAACAAAATAAAATGTGCAAAAGAAATTTCCTGCAATTAGTGAAATAAGAAATACATCCATCACACAACTATCATTGGAAGCACAAATCTTGTGAACCAAATAAGTGCAGTAACATCAATATTTTCTAATAAATTAACAAATATTGATGATTGTTATGTATTACAGTCGACTATCTGTAACTTGAACGTCCATAACTCGAAATCTTCCTTAACTCGAAGTACTTGCTTGTCCCCGGCAGGATACACATATCACCAATGCATTATTTACCTCTATAACTCGAAATGATTTGACATAATGTCTCCCTAACTCGAATTTTTCAACCTCGTTGTTGTCTATCGATACGTTTGTTCAAGGTTGCCAACTCAAAGTAAAGCACATTTATGTACATAATAATAACCAAAAATTATCATAATTTTTAAATATAGAGTAAGCTTAATTATCATTCTGCTTAAAAAATGGATAAATCTATATTGTTCAGTGTACATGAGTCAATTATCGTTTTGGGCTTTTACTGCACAAAACGATAATTATTGTACAGATTGGCAACCTAGGTCGCATAACGTTTACCGCAGGTAATTTTCCGTTAGAAACAATGGCAACCAGCAAGCGAAAATTGAAAACTCTTTCAATAGGAAAAAGCTTTTCTGTTATAAAAGCAGTGGAACAAGGAGAGAAGAAATTAGATATAGCAAAAAAATTTGGGATTCCGCCCAGCACATTATCGACGTACTTAAAAAACAAGGACATCATTTTAAAGCAAGCAAATGAGCATGATGACTATGAACGAAAGAGAATGAAAAACTGTGAGGAAGTTAACTTTGACCAATCCTATTTTTATTTTATTATGCACTCTATTATTTATTTATCGTTATTTTCCTATATGCTAACGTATTATATTTTAGTTTAAAAGTTAACTTACTTCCACCTTCTCCGTCGTAGTTGGCAATCACGTGATA
>AYEL01078200.1:0-34525 GCA_000484575.1 Olivierus martensii
GTAGTAGAATTTAGTAGTATTTAAGGTTCTTTTCTTTGTGAATAATTGATTGTTGAGATTTTGAATTGAATTAAACAAGTTTTGTTGATTAATTACTTGTTGCTTTATTATAGTTTCAATAAAGCATTTATTAACACTTTTGTAAGTGTTTTTGAGTCTAATAAATTTTATATTTTGTTACAATCTAACTTGTTTGAAATTTTCTTTAAATTATTAGCATAAGTTCTAACATCGTTTGTTCGGTCTAGTCTAACACCTAATCGGTCCTTTTAGTTATAAGTTCCGATTTCTGTTTTCGTTTCGTCGATTAGACATTACATTCTTGTTAGATTGTTTGTGAAATTAATTTAGTATTTAAGTTGGAACTTAGCTTAAGACCTGAGCTCAGGCTAAACTCTGGATTGCAGAGTCGCTAGAACCGTTAGGCTTAGTAGAATTTAATAGTATTAACAGTCGTCCTAATCCGCGACTTTGCAAGACAAGTGTGTGTTGAAGTGGTTTGTACAATGTAGGGATAAGAACATTCCCATTGATGGCAAACTCATTTGGGAAAAGGCATTCGAATTTGGAAATAAGTTAGGTGAAATGGATTTTCAAGCTAGTAGCAGGTGGTTGAGTAAGTTTAAAAAACGACACAGAATTGTCTTTAATAAAATGTGTCGTAAAGCTGCAGAAGTAAGTGAAGAAGTCTGCACCAATTGGCTACAGAAACTGTCAGAAATTATCCAAAACTTCATACCTGATGATGTTTTCAATGCCGATGAGACGTGTCTCTTTTACAGGTGTACTCCCGATAAGACGATGCATTTTAAAGGGGAGGTGTGCAAGGGAGGCAAAATGAGTAAAGAGTGCATAACTTTACTTTTAGGATGCAATATGTCTGGGACAGAGAAATTGCCACCAATATTTATTGGGAAGTCAATGAAACCACGCTGTTTCAAAAATGTCCACACCTTGCCAATGCAGTATGCAGCAAATAAAAAAGCATGGATGACATCAGATCTTTTCTCAAATTGGTTGAAAAAACTTGATATAGACATGGACCATAAAAAGAGAAAAATCATCCTCTTTATTGAAACTGCACTGCATATTCTGCTATTCCTGAATTGAAAGCTGTAAAATTACAGTTCTTGCCGCCTAACACAACGTCCAAACTGCAGCCCATGGACCAAGGCATTATATGTAACTTTAAGTTGTTTTATTGTAAACAAGTTGTTCATAAGTTATTAATGGACATTGAGGAGGGAAAGCAACTGGGCATTAATTTACTGGAGAGTATGCAAATGGCTAGCAGAGCCTGGAATCAAATCACAGGAAGCACTATTTCAAATTGTTTCCAAGAAGCTGGCTTTGTGCATGAAAACAATGGTGAAATTAATGAGGATCATTCTCCACCAAATGAAATTGTTTCCACATGTGACGATTGGGGCCCCCTTGTCAAAGCAATAGGGGATGAAACATTGTCGTTTGAAGACTTTGTAAGTGTTGACAATGATGCAGATGTTTGTGGACAGTTAAGTGACACCGATATTTTCGACTGTGCTCAATGCGAAGTAGAAAATGAAGAGGAAGAAGATGAAATAAAAGAAATAGAAAAATGTGTTCCTTCATGTGGGAAGCAAGGAATGCACTTCAGGTTTTGCGTGAATTTTTGGAAGGTGCACCAAATCTGGATTGGAGTAATTTCCAGGCGATTGACACTATAGAAGACGTCATCGAGTGTAGATCATCACAGCTTTGCCGGCAAGGAAAAATAACGGATTTTTTCAGTTGAACAACTAGATTATTAATTTTAGATTTTACCTTATTATAAATTTTATTGTACTGTATTGTAAATAAATTGTATTGCAATTAAATTGCTTAACATGTTTTTCGTTGCGACAGTCTAAATACAGATTTGATTATATAGGAAGTTTAATGATTTTCCCTAACTCGAATTTTTTTCGTGGTCCCTTCAACTTCGAGTTACAGAGAGTCGACTGTATATTAACAATTATTATTGTATTATTTATTGAAAAACTTTATTTAACTATTAAATATACGTAAGCCCCAACATAGATATCTGTCAACATATATATTTTTTAATAACATTATATTACATTAATTTTTGTACAAAACACATAAAAAAATAATTTTTGGATTAGATAAACCTAAAATAGGAAATAATATATTATCTAAACATTATGTTAAGTTAATAAACAATGGAAATACTATACTGCTTTAATTTGTAAAATGCTTTTGTTGTTAGGGAAAATTTGATCACATTAATTTTTTAAACAAATTATTTCTAATAATTGTCAGTGTGACTGACAATTATTATTTATACAATTATTAAAGTATCATTTCATAATATATAGTAATTCAAACAATACTATCCAAAAAAAAATTCTTTATAAATCTACACAGTTAGCATATCAGAACTATAAACGATGGTAATGGACTTTTCATATAAAACATCAACTTTTATTTTAGAAGTTGAAATATGAAGCACTTTTTATTCTGTGCATTGTTAATAATTTAATTAAACTTGGCTTTATAGCTGGACTTTTATTTTGTTTTTATTCTAGATTTACAATAAAATTTGAATTAATTTTCCATATTCATAGTTCCTTCAATTAAAAAAAAAGTGGAAAAAAGAGAGTTACTGGAATAAATTGATAGCATTTAGAATTAAAGAAATAGCACTATATTCATTAATTTTAATAAAATAAAATATAAGATGATTAATAATAATTACCATAGAATAAAACTTTGAACAATAGTTGTTTTATATTAATTTTACTAAACTTCTCTATGAATAATTAAATATTAACATTTCTGGACTGCTTTGTAGTGCTGGTAGTTTATTATATGTTTCTTAGCTATGAATAATTGTATCATTAAAATATTTTTACATAAATAATAGAATTGTTTGTTTAGAAGTTTTGTAAATAATTAATATAAGTATTCTTTATCAAATTTTTACACTAATATTAATTATTTCATATTCTATTTTGATTATAATTAACAAAAATAGTATACAGGATGTATCTCAGTACACGTACCACCCTTTTTTCTTGGAAATGCAATAAGATAGAAAGAAGGGAGAAAAATCTTGATTACCAAAGTCTATCTGGAGAATCAAATAGTTATGTTAAAAATTTTCTGTTGTAGTAGGGATTCTAGGGGGTCAACTTTGAAAATTCAAATGGAAATGTATATTGATTTGGGCATGATTGAATAGAATTAAGGAGAAAAATCTTGATTACCAAAGTCTATCTGGAGAATCAAATGGTTATGTTAAAAATTTTCTGTTGTAGTAGGGATTCTAGGAGGTCAACTTTGAAAATTCAAATGGAAATGTATATTGATTTGGGCATGATTGAATAGAATTGTCAAAAACAAACAACTTTCGCTTGGAAAGTTTTTTAACATTGCATACGGTTTGTGAAATATAAAAAAGATGCTACTACATGTAATGCTGATTGGGAGAATATGCAGAATTTATGTTATATCAGAAACCAAAAAGATTTTCCCCGACTTGTTTCAGTCCTTTATATACCCATCAGTCATCATCTTGTAGATTCTTCTTATTTTTTTAATAGCCCAATCAGCATTACATTTAGCATTTTTTTTGTGATATGTATGTCACAAAAGTAAAATTATAGGGCAAACTTTATTTAAAATATTAACAGCATAGAAAATAAGCATTTCACATTTTAACTTCTAGTCTTTTGTTTACAATAAAATATTATTAATGAAGAGTAAAAAAAATAAAATAAAAAGTAATTGTGACAAATAACATCCTAAAAAAACAATGCAGTTAAACTTATTTGTGAAAATATTGATTCTTCATAAATTCAACTTGGAAATACACTTGTAAAGGGTGAAAAGAAAAAAAAAATTTTTTTTGAAGACATCATACTATGAGGAGGACCCCCGGTCTGTAATTGGCTGCCATGTTCGTAATTACGTGCTGAACATGATGACGTATTTTTTTTCCTTTCATAAAAGTAACTGTGATGTGGATTTAATTATTAATAAGAATTAATAAGAAAGCTAATTTGAGAAGAAGGATTATTTATTCCTTTTGTTGAATTTAACCTATTAAAGAGAGAAGGAAATACTTATGCAAAGTAATCCGTGCATAAGTCCGAGTGATGGCAGTGGCATTGCAGTCTGTGTTCTGATGTATCGTGACTGTTGGTGTTCTGTGTCTCCGTCGTAGTGTTTTCGTCGTCTTGTTCAGCGAAATCGTCCGTAGAGACTTGTTGACGTTTTGTTTAAGTGTGGAACTGTTGGTGTTTAACGATTGTTGCGAGACCATTCGGCTGCGACTGGAGCTGGTACAAGAGGACTTACTGGTTTCGTAATTTTGTGTTTATTATTATATTTACTGTTTTTATATTGGAATTAATTACTACTAATAAAGTTAGATATTTTGATGGAGTTTGTTACTTCAATGTTGCCTCAGATTGGGAACTCAACATTAATATTAAGATATCAGTAGAGCGGAATGCCGACGCATCTGGGGTTGGGGTCATGAACCCTAGAGGACCTGGTCCTCATACACTCTCAACTTTTTGTCTGGAACAGTCTAAGCTTTTTATAATTTAGTTCTTATATTCACTTAATAATATCTGTTGTTAGGTCAAGAATAAACTGTTGTAATCAATGGAAAATCCTGAAGAAGAAGAAAAGATATTCATTTAATGTATTTCTGTTTAATGTACAGGCTTTCTAATTCCAATTAGTACATTATAGTGGAGTATACCTGTAATTCACTATTGAAAATTGAAAAATGGTTCTCAAATTGGAAAAAGATTTAAATGAAGATGATGATGATGATAATCTTTCTTATATTGAATCTATTAAATATTTTTTAATAATGCAAGCAGCTAAATTTTTTAAGCATAACAGTTTCAATAATATTACTAACAAGAATAATTGTAACACAGAGAAAAGCATTTAAATTTTTAGAAAGATTCAGAACTTTTAGTTTATTCCAGAGAATTTTTCAGGAAGGAAAAAATACTATCTTTCAGCTTCTATTGATTATTTCTCCAACAGAGTTGAAAATCGTCCATCCACTGGCTCAAGACTTTGAAATGAAAAAATGATGATCCAGACTCACCTATATCAGATGATTTGTCCTCATTAATCATACATTATAATAAGATTTAAAAGTTCATCTATAAGCCATAATTCATAACTATTAGAAAGTACTTGAGTTATGAATTATGTCTTGCATTATTAATGTACTAAATTAAGAAAAATAAATTAATGCTTTTCTTTCAAAATATTAGGCATATTATGTTTTTAATTTTAGTATTCATCCCTATTCTATCCATATCTAATTCAATGTATGTGAATTTACTTAATGTAGCAATTTCTTGGACCCAATTAATCTTATACTAATTATCTTTATATCTATATAATGTATATATAAAATAAAATGTACGCTTGCTTGTTCTGCAAAAGCTCCCTCACTATCTGATTCCTTGGGACAAAAGTGTGCATGGAGATATCCCACGGCTCTGCAGGTAACATATGCTACTCTGGATTACAAATGCTTTCATTTAAATCTTTCATGAGCCACATTTGAATTCAGAAATGGCATCATAGTCAGTGTGAAGTCAGCAAAATCCCCTTGGTGCATGGTATCATCATGACATATACTGATTAAATCAATACTAAATTTGAACAGAAAAACCCAACATGTTCCAAATGTATAATAAATGAATTATTATGATATTTCTGCATGATTCATTATTAAACTATTCTCTATAAAGTCTAAATTCAAGGTGTCTAGGCAGCCTGTTGAACCATTTGTTTAATCTTCCAGTAGACCCTATATAGGTATTGGCCAGCCTAAAGTAGTCATCACCAAAAACCAACGAATTCAGTTCTTCCTCTGTGATTTAGTGGCTTAATTCATATTAGCCTAACTTAATTTTAATTCACTTAAAGTAATTTGAAATTTTTTATTACAAATTATCCTAGCCAGGTAACAGATATTAATGCCATAAAGGTTGCCACATAAACTATATTATGTACTTGAAATTCCCAGACAATGCAGAGTACTCTAGATAATATATACAGTTATCTAGGGATATTTGTATATAATATATAAAGGTATATGAACTATTTTATGAGTATTAGCAAGTTTTTATTTTTTAATCATATTTCAGTGTTCCACCAAATTGAAAAACTCTGTTCTAGAAGAAAGTTTTAATTTCTGTTTTCATGATTTTCTTTCTTTATTGAACCTTAGGTATCAGTATGCAGAAGGGGTTTGCTTTCCTTCAGTTTGGTCATGAAGATGAAGCAACTGAAGCAATTAAGCAAGAAAATGGTGCCATGTTTAAAGGAAATCGCATTGGTATGAAATTTTATAATTTGCTTGCAAATTTCATCTATTTCATTCATATATATGCCTATTTCTCATAGTTATGCAGTAGATGGTTGCTTTAAATGACTGTGTAAATAAAAAACATGCAAAAAAAATAGAACTTTTTAATATATATTTCAGTGTGAAGTGTTTCAGAAAATTCCCATGTTTAACTAATCATGCTTATCAAACTTATTTGAAGTAATGTGACATCATCAAAAGCTGTCATGGATTATTTTCTGTTGGAATTTTCCCTCAATTGAACCAACATGGATATTTCTTCTTGGTCCCTCACACTAAAATATGATAGAACTGCTAACAAAGAGTGAAGCAAAGACATAAGGAAGAGGCAAAAATTTTTTACTTTGCTACTGCATACATAATAGTGTGATGATTAAGCATATTGTCTCAATACAAAGAATAAAATAGCAATATCAAACCACTATTATTTCTTTTGCTTTATGGACATTTCTTTTGAATTCTGATCACCTTTGAATCTTTATATAATCTATACACATTGTACTTGTATGATAGTGGCTCAGTTCATCTATTTTGCTATTTTGCAAATTTTATATAAAAACCAATATATTTTTAACTTTTATGACTATCTGGTGATTATAGCATCAGTTTTAACATCTGCCAAGCAAATTGAGAATTTTTGATATTTTTCCCAAATTGTTTATCTATGAAAATTTTTTGCATATTTCTGAGAAAATGTAAATTGAAAGAGCATGAAAAACAAGAACCAGGTTTACATTGTTCCAGATGTTTCAGAATGGTCACTGAGAATGAGTTGTTATGAGGAAATAACTTTTGAATCTCATGAAAAATATGCATTTTACATTTTCTTTTATAAAAAGCATATTTTTCAGGATATTTCACTATTCTGGAACATTTGAAATGCACTATATAAATAAAATAATATATAATTGTAAAATATGAGAGAGATGTTTAAAGTATATCATGAAGCAAATAAATATACATATATAAAAATATTAGATTCATTGTAATAGTAAAGAGCATAAACAAAAAAATTTTGAATCTGTTTTGTGAGATCAGTTCTAATTAATTCATGATTATTTTAAATTCTTAGGAGCAGTCATGTTGATGAAATTAGCATTTTCAGAATGTATCATATTTCACTTTCTACTCAAGTTAGATGAAAATTAATAACTTTATTAAAAATTAGACATAAGAGATTAATCTATTTGCTGCTGTTGACACGTATATAGACATCATGGAAGTGAAATAAAAAAACAGTATAAAAAACAATAAAAAAAGAAATTAGAAAAATTCAGTCCTGATTTTTATTAATCCAACTATTGCAAATCAGTTTTTGTTTATATTCATTAAAAATGCTTATTTTTGACGATGGTTCCAAAATTTTTCAGTTACTGAAATATTTTTTAAAATTGTATGCAAACAAACATTGTTTATATTTGAATGGCTTGACAGAATATGTATATTTTTAATCAATCCTGTTGATTTTATAGTCTGATCTATCAAAATTATTCCAATTATGCAATTCTGTAAATGATATTTTTAACATTTTTAGAAAAAAAAATTTTTATAAAATTAGCTATAAAATTCTGAAAATTAAAAAATGGTGTAGATAATACAAGAAAATATTGGCTAATTCTGTTAAAATAAACTAAAATATATCTTAATCATTCATTTTTTTTGTTTCAGTTTCACTGAAATTTAGGAGAAAATCATGAAAAACAAAACAAATACCCTCAGGCAGTTTAAGGGGGAGTGGCACTTTTACTGCTTTACAGTAGCCACTTGCTCAGCCAAGTTTATTTTGCACATGAATGTGAGGCATTGGGTACTGAGCAACAATAAACCATCTGTGGTCCAAATAAAGAACAGAAAATGTATTATAACTGTTTAAGTACAAAATGAAACCATTTTCATATATGTTAATATTTTTTGATATAAATAAAAAATTTATAAAAAGCACTACTAAAAATTGTGTAAATGAAGTAAGAACAAGTTAATAAATATGAAATATTAAAAAAATGACAATATTTCAATGAATTCATGTAATTTTTTTATAATTTATATGGCATAACTTCATTCAACAGATGTTACATAACTCATGGCTTTTTATAAATAATTTCTGAAAATTTTGGTTAAATTTTTTCTTCAAATTTTAGCCATTGGAAATGATGGCTCATTTTGTTCAATGGACTTGTTGCTATCTAAAAATATCAATTATTTCATTGAATGGCTAAAATTACATATAAAAAAATCATGGTTTTTGATCTCATATATGTAATGAAAAGTTGTGAAAAAAGTTAAAAAAATGCTTACATTGTTAGAAAGAGAACAAAAAAATGCAATAAATACTGAAAATTTCAAAAGATTTAGACAAAAATTAAACGAGATTTCACAATTTTACTTTATTTTTTTGCATATTAATTAGGTTTAATTTAAAAAAACAGCCAGTAGCAAAAGCATTAAGTAATTCATTTAATTAAAGTTTAATACAGTCCTGAAGTACTTTTGTCTTTATAAAGTCCTCATTATCAGATATACAGGGAGACAAATCAGTTTGTAGATTTTGCTTACATAAAATGGAATATAGAACATTATTAGAACTTCAAGTACTATGAGTTCTTCACAAGATAAAGTTGTTACCATGACAACATAACATATTAGTGGCTATCAAGTAACCAAAGATACAGAACAAAATGGACTATACATTGTGAGAGAATAAAGTAAAATATAAAATTAAAATAGAATAATAAAATAAAAACAAACTGAAATTTTGGTAAATACATTTTTAATTAAATTAATAATGTATATATAAACTTCCACTTATATAATGACTGTATATCTAGAAATAAGCCTTATTCAAAGTGGAAAAACATAATTTTATTAAAGAAGTACTTGCGACTTTAATAAAATTGTTTTTTCACTTTGAATAAGACTTATTTCTAGATATACAGTTAAATTAACTATTCTTTGCTTTGTATAAAGTAGATAGATATATATATAATAGAATCAATAACATCTAATACTTCTACACACAAAGTATTTAGGGATTGTGTGGGACTAATTCTATCAATAGTATAGTTTCATTAATAACATATCCTGCAGATAGTCAATGTGCTACAATGTTTGACTGTCTGCAGTGTTTTTACGATTCTGACTTCTGTATACTGGATATATATAAGAATATCTTCTTGATCCCATTGCACATCTAAAGATTATTCATAGAACCTCTTTGCTAAAGCTGTGGTTAGATTCTCATTCATTAAATTCTATTTATATTCTCTTCAGTCCTACAGAGGAGGGAAGAATACATTGGTAGCACAAACTTCTTATTGTGCTAACAATATATTATTCCCTCCTGTTTAAAGTGATTATTTTATGTTGGTATCAATTATATATATATATGGGAGTATGGTGGAGATGTTTATCCTTGTTGTCTAAGAATTTCATAGGTAGTTCTTTGCTTTGTATAAGGAGGAAGCATTCCTAGCTTGTTTTTGAGTGCTCTTATTAAATCAATGGAGGGATTGTAAGTATTGGCTTCATCCAAGATTTTGTTTCAACAACATCCCACTTATAGAGGGATTAGATTGGATATATAGAGATTGTGCTGGTTTTATAAGAGGTTATTAAGTGGTGGTGATTTCTTTATAAAGTTGAAAGCACTTCAGAGCTTTATATAGAACTTTAATTAAATGAGTTTTCAAACTAATTTGTGTTAGTCTTTTATATGTAATATAATAAAAAGATAGATAGTACATGATGATTATTTTTAAGATAGCCTGAAAATTTCAAATGAATATTTTTTTATCATGCTCTCTATGATCATAAAAAAATTTCAAATTTTGGCAAATTTAGCCCAGAAAAAAATTTAATTCCTTTATAAAAATAATAATAAATAATAGGCAAAAATATGATGCTTTATATGAAGATAAATTTAAGCACAAAAAGAAGTAAAAGTTCATAAAAACTTTAAGGAATGTTTTCAATTTGAAGAAACTAATCCTCAACTTACTTCAAGAAAAAAAGAATACAATAAAATTCAAATACAAACTCTAGTTTAAAAATTTAAAAATGACAGATGCTTATAAAATTCTATATAAATACACATTTAGAAAGTGGTATTACATGTGCTACTAAAACATTACAGTTTAGAAATTAAATATGTATATATATTAAAATAAAACAATTTTTTTACAGGTTATTTTTGAATATAATATGTCCAGGTATTAAAGATATTTTGATTTTGCTGTTCATTAATGACATTTTTTTCACTCGGATCTTTAAAAAATCATTAATGATTCCTCTAATATATTATTCCTAGGATTACTAGATTTTATGATTCTTGCATCATTTTATTTAGTTACATATATTTAGTATGTCCTACAGTGGGACAAAAATTAGAGTAGTTAATAATATAAAAATAAGTTTGAATGTCTTATTGGCACCTAAGAGATCCTATACTATTTTTAGTAGGCTTAGGAATGAAAAAAAAAATAGAATTATGATAAACAATCCATGATGTACATCATCCCCATATACAATAGAATTCTTGATAAGAAAAAGGAATATATTGGGATACCAGTAGAAACTTAGAACATAACATCAAAAATCATGTTGGTTTCACAAAGTGGAAATTTTTCTTAACATTTTCCTATGAGTTCTAAGTCATTTAAGTCATTTCTGATGTCATGCTCATGCTCCATGATCATGTCAGAGCATGAGCATGACATTAGAAATGGCTGTCTTTCTACAGACTTAAATAAAAAGGTTCTACCATTATAATATAGAAATTATAAACAGAATGATGTAAAAATTATAAAATCCAGTTTTAATCTTAGAAATAATATGTTAGAGGAATTGTTGATGAGTTTTTGAAAGATCCAAGGAGAAAAATGTCATTAAAAATACAGAAAAGCCAGAATAATTCCAATGCCTGGATGTATTCTATTAAAAAAAAACTCCTATAAAAAATCTTTGAGTTATTTTAATATATATATATTTAATGTTTAATTTTTAAATTATATGTTTAGAGACATGTTTAATATCACTCTCTAAATATATACTTATATAGAATTTTGTAAACCTCTCTCATTTTAAAATTTTTTAAACAATTGAGTTTGTGTTCAAATTTTACTGTATTTTTTTTTTATGTTAAATTAAAGAGGATTGGTTTTTCCAATTAAAAATGTTCCTTAATTAAAGATTTTATGAACTGTAGTGATGTGTTATGAACTTTTACTGCTTTTAGTGCATGAATTTATCTTCTTATAAGATACCATGGTTTTGCCTATTATGTATAATGAGCATCTTTCCTTTTTTTTATTTCAATTGTTATGTTTCAGTGTCATATCCATAACATTGTAAAGCCAGAATCATATTCTAATTTGTTTTTTTAGAATCAAGTCTAACTAATGTAAAATCAGCATAATGGTAAAACTAGTTTAAATATTGGTATATCATAATACTTAATATGTATATATAATTTTCTATATTACCATTATCTGCCTTTATAATTAGCCTGTTTGATTTAACATTTTTGGATTAAAATGAAAATACACAACAGCTTAGAATAGGCAATAGCTATGTATATTCTTTGGAGAAACATTGTCAGTTGTAAACTTGGTCCTCTTTAGCTCAAAATTGTTTTATATGAAAAAAAAGACAATAAATTTTGAAGTGAAGAAGACTAAATTTACAGTTAAACATATTACTCCATTGAAATAAATAGCTATTGTCCATATTGAGCTATGGTATATTGTTTTTTAAATGACTGAATTGGGAAGTTTATAAAGTTGGATTAAAATGAAATAATATTTTGAACACTGTTAATATTTATAGAGAATATTCTGTAATAGTATGAAAAGTGTTTAAATTCTTTTATAATAGCATAAATAAAGTTACTCATAAATTAATAAAAAAACAAACACATGAAAGTATAATATAGAATATTTGTTAAAAATTTAGTAAATAATAACTTAGAAATGTCTGGATAAAATTAAAATCTTGAAACAGAAATTTTATTATTTTCTTGTCTATAGAATATTTAGTTATACTTTATGATAATCAATAATAATAAGAAACACTTAAAATTGTGAATAAAGTGAAAACTATTCTGCATTTTGTTGAGATATCATTATGTCCTGTGACTTGTATGATCCTCTGAATTTAGTTTTTAGAGAAACTGAAATATTATTTTTCTTATTTATAAGTTATTAACAGCAGCAAAAATTTTTGGCTGGCTCAGAAATGAGGATGTAAGACTTTTCCAATTTGACTTTAAATTGGATGTAGGCATTCACAAGGTTAATTTTTAATGTATATTCTTTGCTTTTTACTTGACTGGAAGAACTATAGTTGACGTATTTTATATATAATGAGTTTTGATATAACTGATATTCTATAAATATATAAATTATAATTTATGATTTTATGATGAATTTACTGAATCTGTGAACTTAAAATATTTCAGAAGTTGCACATGCATTTGAAAGCAAACGACGATCAGGAGGTCGTGGGGGTCGTAGATCATCCCCACCTGGTGATAGAAATTTCAGAGAAAGAGGACGGTGAGATTCTTTATTACAAAATATATATTAATTATTATTTCTTTTAAATATGTTGCCATTTTATGGAGGACATTTATATATGTATATGTAATTCTGGTTTAAGAGACCTTGATTTTATGAGCCTGTACTCTTGTGAGAATTTATAACAAATGAAAAAAATTCAAACTTGAATAAGATACTCCTTGTTAATATAAAATAATACTTCAAAGCAGCGATGGCAAACCTTTTTGAAAGCAAGTACACAATGAAAATTTTTACAGCATGATGGGCACATGACCGTTAAGTAGAGTTCTTTTTTTGGTTATAAATAAGAATTTCATCCAAAACTAACTTTAATAATTTTGCGAATTATTGGAAACTATTCAACAGATAATACACACAATTCAGTCGTTAATATCAATTTACAAGCATAATATATCATTGCATTGTCATCGTACCTACACATTTCAGCATGAATGCAAACAGAGTCCACACAAGCTGTTTCCCGCACAGCCTCGGATCATGCCAACTGCTGTTGGTGTATCAAAAGTTTTCATGCTAAGTCTGGAAATGTAAAAAATATTTAGACTACATTTTTTAGTTGTTATTTATTTTTTATAATTTTGTAAATTACAATTCTCGTTCAGTAGATAAAAATGGTATTTTAGTAGATTTACAGCAAACTCAAATTAATAAAACAGATGGAAATAAAATTATTACTACTTATTTTGAAATTTATTTTCATATGATTAAGAAAAGTTAAAAAATATTATTTTTAAATTAATTTTTTGAAATCTTACCACGGGCACATAAAAGACCAACCGCAGGCACGGAGTTGGCCACCACTGACTTAAAGGATGGAAACAATAACCGAGATATTACACAAGAGTCTAAAAAATATCTTATAATTTACTATACTTAAGAAATCACACACAAGAAAAATAAGATCAAGCAATATGGCTGGATCTTTCTAATCAAGCAATTTACTTTATTTTCTGTAAAAATCCTTTAGTTTTTATTTAAGCCATCATCAGTTACAAGTACTATTGTACAAAATAAAAGAAAAAGAATCTTTTCAAGATGCTTTAATTTTACAATTCAAATATGAATAATCTTACAACATTCTAAAACTCATAATATTTACTATGATTAGTTAATATTTTAAACATTTGTAATTACACAATCTAAACTGGAAATAATTTACCATTAACTTATTGTTCAATTATTAATAAATCAAAAATAAAAATAAATGAAATATAATAATAAATAATAATAATATATATATTGTGTAAATAATTGGTATTACATATCCTTATAGTCATGCTTAAAATAACCAAATGGACAATAATAGTAGCTAATGTATACATTACCAAACATGGCCTATGTTCCATGAATGTTATAAAGCACAACTGTTCCTTCTGCATCACTTCCATGCAGTACTGATGCTGCATGGATTGAGTTTATTGACAATCCCATCTCTATTACATTTGCTTTCAAAAATTTCAATATTCTCAGCTATTTTTCCTTGTTAGGATTCTCTACTGTTTTAATAGGCTTGCATTTTTCCAACACATCTCTACATCTTATCCATAAGCTCTCTTGATAAAATACAGTTTTTGGTAGGTTTTTTCAACATCTGATTTTTATTATTTTTAACAAGCAGAATGTTAACCTGTATATATGGTGACCATATTTTTTGGAGAAAATAAAGGACAAATAAGATTATTTCATAATAAGGAAAAGCAGGTTGCATTTATTTGTTTCATTAACCTTTTCCACTCCAATGCCTTGGTAGCCAAGACGAGTGCGCATCGTCGTCCACTCCAATGACTTGGTAGCCAAGACAAAATTTAAAACTTAATAACTTCGTAATTTTTGCATAAATCGATAAAAAATGGTTAAAATCTCAAATTCTATCATATTTTCCATATTTCTATCGTATTACTCAAAAATTTGATTTTCCGTCGATATTTTAATAAATTTTTAATTACCCTTTTAATTCGAACCCAATCCGAATTAATTAATATAATTGTGATCTTTCGACCCCCAAAAATTCAAGAATTGATTGTCCGAATTTGTCCGTCTTGCTCTATCATGTTCCACATATCCTTCAGATTTTATCCTTACTTTTTTTTTACAGATATCTTTATCCAGTAAATTAAAATTTGGGAAAGTTTGGCCCCTTATAAATAATACGATTTTAGCGCTTTCTCACACATAAAATTCGATAAATTAGTTTTATTTAAAAATTTATAAATTTTAACTTATCAGCGAAACAAAGCGACCTATACCACACTTGACGATCGACGCGGAAGTCGGCGTCCTAGATTCTGGCGGGAAATATCTAACGGTTTTTCGAAATCAGCTGATTGTTTGTTTATATTAGTTATATTTTAAATGTAACACAAAAATTTAAACAATACAATTATTTTTGTGTTATCTGCAGTCGAAACAAGTAACTAGTACACCAGGGGTGCATATTTACTGTCAAACAACGTCCATCCAAGGTCAATTGTTGACCTCAAGGCATTCGGACTGTATACATTTTTGAAGAAGGGGTGATCGGTGAAAAGACCTCCCCTTTGTTTGAAAATGCTATTATTATTATATTTTAACTATTTTTTGAAAAATTAATGACTTAGAATGACGAAATACAGAGAAATAATTCACCATCCGCCATTTTTAAAAGGCTCTGAGACTAATCTTGAGTAAAAAACTATAAAAAACGATAATTTATCAAAAATCAGTGCTAAATCTGGCATACAGATGGCAGGATGATAGCTACGTATACAAATTACAGCAATATTTATTAAAATAACAAAATTTTCAACAAAGTCGACATTCTCATACGTACTAATACTTCTTATAAAATAAAAATTATTTATCTCACATTATTTTAAGAAAATATGAAGAAAACTGCCAAGTAAACAATCATTTCAAACATTTGTGTATAAATATTTTTTTTTATATTTACATTTTTATATAATCCTTTCATTCCAGCATAAATGTGTAAAGCATAGTTTTTCAGTTTGCCAGTTTAAATTGCAAGTTTTCCATTTTAGATAACTAACAACTAATATGTCATCCTATTTAACTTTTTTATATATTTTTATGTATAGTTGTTATCAGGGCTCGAAATAATGGTCACTAGCTCGCCATTGGCGACTAAGAAAATGCAGCTGGTGAGTCTGATGAGATAATCTTGCAAATGTTTGATTAATGCTTCCCACAATTTATTTTCATGATTTTTTCTGTATTTTAGTTTTCTGATTTTTTTTCTCTATAGTATTTTCTGTCAGAATTTTCTTGTCCGGCTCTGACGAGAAAATTCTCCAGTGTTTCTAGTTCACGAAAGAGGGAGCTACTTTGAGAGGGCTAAACCATTCATTTTAGGTAAATGGTAATATCTGATGGGTGAAAATAAAGGTTGTCTCGTTTGACGATTGATCAAGTCATATAGCTCGGGTTGGCAACCTTTTTCAATAAGAGGGCATATTTCAAAAATTCGGGAGTTCGGTGGGCACCGTAGTATGGAATAGCTAGATGGAGTATAGGAGAATAGTGAGGACAGAAAATAGTTCACTATATGCGGCATCAGATGTCTCTAGTACTCAAAAATTAATTCATCTAGTGTTATATAGATGTCGCCAAGATTTAATTTTTTATCAAAAATTTAATTGTACAGTTCATACAATTGTTGAAATGGCGAAGATAAAATCAAAGTGTGCAATTGTAAAGAATTTTTACCAAAATTATTCATTACAACTACGAGTGTTTGTTGTTCAAATATCTAAAATTTAGCTTTCAGATATTTGAACGGCAGGCACTTAAAAATTGCTTCGCGGGCACTGCGTTGTCGACCCCTGATATAGCTCAACCAGTTCTGACATCATCAGGAGACTTGCAGAGGCCTTGCAAACTTTCTTGTTTAAAACCATCAATAATTACCATTATTGTTGATTAAAACTCAAGCATATCATTGGAAAACTTTGGGCTATTCTTTACAGATAAAAATAGGTCATAGATGTTAACTATACAATACATTAATTAGGACAATTCATGACGTAAAGCCTGTAAACAAATGAAATGTGAAAAATAAACAGGTGTTGTGTGGACTTGAGATTTGTTTGAAAGAAAACTTCTTTTACTTGTGGAATACTGCAATATGTTATTTGATTAAAATAAAGCTAAAATAGTTTAAATCCAGAATATCTTATTAGGATTAGGAAAAGTAAAATCCACTTGGATAATGCTTTTAACGATTCGGCATTCTATATACATTAAACTCGAAGTTTAACGAAGGTATATACTGTTCGTATTTAACCCTTTCAACTGACCGGCAAAGATGATCTTCAAAGTTCTATATTTGATTTATTATTATTCAATGTAAAATGAATCGAATGTAATATAATTAAGGATTTTTTACATACAAACAATAAAAAATTTAAATATTTGAGAATTCTGCCAAGCTTCCAAACAGATATATCGTCGTACGTGAAAAAATTATGTAACTTCGTAAAAGTAAGTCGTAGCTTATTTAAATTGATTGCATTCGATATTACATAACTTCATAAAGTAAGTTGTAGCTTACTTAAATTGATTGCATTCGATTTGGGATGATAAGATACATCTAAAATATCCGATTATCTATAAAAGTTTTGCAGAAAATCGTAAAGAAATGTGATTTCAAACCCCAACTTTGGAGCCCCATAACTTGAGAACGGGGCTTTTGGGATTTCGAGCCCCATAACTTGAGTACGGGGCTTTTGTCTCTCATAGGACCTTCACCAATGAACTCAGGAGCCTTTGAGTCCCAAATGTGGAGCCCCATAACTTGATAATGAGGCTTTTGTTCTTTATGGGACCTTCACCAATGAACTCAAGAACCTTTAATCTGGAGGTAAGTTAAAGGGGTGATCGAAATTCTGCTGGGATTTTTAATACTGTCGTACCCCTGCGATTTTTGGAGCTCCATAACTTGAGAATGGGGCTTTTGCCCTCCATGGGATCTTCACCAATGAACTTAGGAGCTTTTAATTAGGGGATAAGATAAAGGGGGTTTCGAAATTCCCCTGGGATTTTTAATACTGTCGGTACCCCAGCTAAAGTATTATCTAATTTTCTTCATTCATACCTTATTTCATTCATAAGACTTGCCACAATCAAAAAATGTCAAATATTTCGTTGGATGGCTAAGATCTCATATAGAAAATTGTGTTTTCTCTGATCTCATATAATGAATGAAAAGTTATGAAAGAAATAAAATTCGGAAAAAATTTTTACATCTTTAGAAAGAGAATAAAAAACGTAATAAATTGTAAAATTATCAAAAAATTTAAATGAAAATTAAGCAAGATTTCACTTTTTTAATTAGGTTTAATTTGTAAACAATCGCAGACCATTAACATCGAATCTCCACTTGGATTTCAATAAAAGATTGAGTTTTTGAGAGTTGACTGTATTTACAATTTTGTATCCTGTTCATTATCTACAGGGGCGAAATACGAGAGGCCACTTTTGGAGGCGAAATGTGCTGGGGACAAAATGCAAGGAACCACTTTTCTGTAAACCAGGCGCTGGGCCAGTTTTTCGTTCAGAATGCTTTCTGACAACTGTCTTGCGATGATTTCTAGTGTTTCTGATGTGGTAGCTTGGCTCGATGCCCTCAGCTTTCTAATAACTTTTGCTTGGTCCCAGTTTATTAGCAAATCATTTGAATATGCCTCAACTGACAAAGCTGTTGTTAAATTACCTTTATATATATCCTGCCTATGCTCGTCTATTTGTTGTGCTAGCGTTCTCTTCGTTCCGCCTATTTATACAGATTTTTATCCTAGCATTTTCCACTAGTATTTTGTAGACACCGCTCCTTTGCGCATCCTTTAAAGCATGTGTGTCAAACTCATTTTAATTAAGGGCCAGTTAATGAGCCTGTAAGATTGTCACGGACCACATCATATTTAAATTTTTTTAAATGTGATGTGGCCCGCAACAATCTTACAAATTTTAGAGTAAGAATTCAGAAATAGAGAGA
Organism: Olivierus martensii; assembly: GCA_000484575.1. Lineage (NCBI taxonomy): Eukaryota > Metazoa > Arthropoda > Arachnida > Scorpiones > Buthidae > Olivierus > Olivierus martensii. The sequence goes on from AYEL01078200.1 coordinate 18,953, forward strand.
GGATAATTAAAAATATTTGTGTAATCAAATGAAAATATTACAAAAATATATAATTACTACAAAATTGCTTTTAATTATATATGTTTTTAATTTAATTCTTCGCTATCAATCTTTAATTTTCTATTAAGCGTTAAAAGTCACATTTTCTGTACAAAACCAAAAGCTTTCCATTAGAATTTTAAAAATTCAAATATCCATAACTATTTACATTTTTTAAATAAGTTAATAACACAACAAATAAATCTTCAACAAGCCCGTTAGCACGTCCTTTATACACTCCTTCAAAGAAGGATTGTTTGGAACTTTATTATTGTATTTGCCTATCCAAAAAAACACAGGTTCTCATTTGTGGCTTTTTGTTTTTTGGAAAAAAATTTCTCACAAACCCATGTAGTTCTTGCAGGAAAGCACTTAGTTTGTGTCAACTATCTGAAAAATCACCGCCATCTTACGTATATGTCGATAAGGCCAATTGAAAATTCTCGTGCAATTACATTTCATTAAAATCAAACTAATGTATAATAGTTTATGACATAGCTATGAAGCGAGAGTTACTTCCTATTATCTCATAAAATATTGTTCTCATTTTCATTTTAGTTGAGAGCATTTGGGCTAGAAAAATCACATTGAGGGCAGCCAGTTTGATACCCCTGCTTTAAAGGCACAAGCCACCAGTTTGACACCCCTGCTTTAAAGCGAGAGTTATTTCCTATTATCTCATAAAATATTGTTCTCATTTTCATTTTAGTTGAGAGCATTTGGGCTACAAAAATCACATTGAGGGCTGCATGTGGCCCAAGGGCCGCCAGTTTGATACCCCTGCTTTAGAACTATATAGGTTCACAAGAACATTGCCAGTTTGACACCCCTTTAAAGCAGGGGTGTCAAACTGGCGATGTTCTTGTGAACCTATAAAGTTCTGAAGCAGTACAGGAGAAAAAAAGATGTATCTAAAAAATGGAGAAATTTTTAAAAAATTTCATCTGGACTGGAATTTACATAACTCACATAGCAATAAGTTATGCTCCCAATGCAGGAGTGTCAAACTTTGTCATTTCTTACCAAATTAAATATAGTCAATGCTCTTCTAGTGGCAATCTTCTTCTTATGTTTCTTTGCTATTCTATTTATAAAATTAAAATTTTTTAAATTGTACAGCACTGGTAGGCATTCTTCAGATTATATCATATGAGCATCTGTAACATGCTGGTTTGTGTGTGTGCCTGCTAGATTTCTTTTTACTGAGTCTAGGATGCTTTGCATGAAAGATCTCTTGTATCCATGACTAATTCCCATTGAAATGATGTATTTTAATTTGTTCTGGAGGTCATGTGGATCTGTGCAATATGTTAGTGCTCTTCTGTAAAAATATTGAAATGCAGCTTTTTTGTAGGAGATCGGATCATGGGATCAGTTGGGAATTAAGACTGGTTGGTATGTCGGTTTCCTATAGACTCCCATCTTGATTTGCTGATTATTAACAGTTATTAAAATGTCTAAAAAACGTATATTGCTTTAGCTTTGTTGGTCTTGTCTTAAGGAGAACCTATATGTTTCCAATGTGAAAGCATTGGCAAACTCATAGAAGTTAGTATTGCCTTTCGAGATTACTATTATATTGTCCACAAATCTGATGTAAAATTTTATAGCATGTTAGAACCTTGATAGAACACTATCTTCTACAGATCTAAGTAGAATTTCTGCTAGTGAACTTGCCATAGGGCTACCAATTGGTAACTCCCACAGTTTGCTAGTATATTTTGCCCTTGAAGGTATAATAAGAATTATAGCAAATTAGGTGTGCTACATCCCTCAGTAAACTGGTTATATTAGTGGCCTGCAGTACATTTTCTATCAGGAACCTATAAAAGACTAAGCATGTAGGCTCTAGGTGGAGGGATGGGTACAGGCTGTCGAAGTCAAAAGTTATAAGCCAGTCACCAGCCTCTAGATTTATACTAGGTAGTCTCTTAAGAACTGAAGAGTTTATCAAAATCGATCTATCCGTCTCCCCTAGTAATGTATTGCATCATTTCGCCAAAGCTTTTTCCAAATTATACTTTGGAGATGTTCTTGTGAACCTATGTAGTTCTAAAGCAGTACAGGCGAAAAAAAGATGTATCTAAAAAATGGAGAAATTTTTAAAAAATTTCATCTGGACTGGAATTTACATAACTCACATAGCAATAAGTTATACTCCCAATGCTACTATTGGAACACTGAAATTTTTACCAGATTTATGGTAATTAACCCATTAAGGTACACAATAGTGAATTTCTGCTTGAGATTGTGCAATTAATGGTAACTAAGTGCAATTTATATGCAAAAAATTTAAATTATGATATCTCATTTAATTTTCATCAGAAAACTTTGAAATATTTATTGTTTGTTTTTCACTCAGATTCTAACAATGTGAACAATTTTTTTGAGTTTTATTTTCTTCATAATTTTTTGTCCCATTATGACAGTGATGGAAACATGATTTTTTTATATGAAATCTTAGCCATCCAAAGAAATTATTGATTATTTTGAATAGCAGCTACTCTTCTGAATAAAACAAGCCATGAATGAAGAAAATGGTCCATTTTTTAAAAAAAATTGTAAAAAATGAAGTATTATGCAGATTTCATTTAATAAAATAAATGAAGTTATGTCATAATTAGTTCAAAATTATCATAAATTTATTGAAATATTGTTATTTTTTATTGATAATTTATATTTATCAATATGTTTTTCATTCATTTCAATAACTTTTATTTTAAATTTTTTATAAATTTTCCAGTTTAGAAAAAAAACCCAACATATATGAAAATTGTCTCCCCTCATACATAAGCAGCTATAATATTTCTTTACTTTATTCTAATTGACCTCAAGATATTTTATTGTTGCATCAAATACCACTTGCTATGCCACACAGTAGGCTTGGCTGGAATTTTCTGGGATATAGTTGGCTGCCATAAAATGATAAGTGCCACATCCTTTAAATAGCCTCAGGGTATTTACATTTTATCACTTTTTTGTATATAGATTAGTAACAATGAAACAAAACATGAATGAATAAGAAATATTGCATATTTTAACACAATCAATATTTTCATATTATTTATAATATTTTATAATTTTTCAGAATTTAAAGATAAGTCATACAGCTCTATTAGCAAGTATTACAAGAATTTTTATTACAGTATAACGTTTTCGGACCTACTACTGGTCCCTCTTCAGTACCATTCCTTTACAAAGATAAGATTCTTACTGGAACAACATAAAATAGAACAACTGTTTTTAAAAATCGAATTGCAGAACATCATACAATCCAGAACATTATAATGTCTTTTTTAAATATTATACCGGAAATAAATAAATATGTTTGAAACATAATAAAAAGCACAAAATATCATAGAAACATATATAAAATTAATTCAAAACTAAAGACAAATATAACACATTAAAGCGTCCGTAAATATAAAGATATAAATCATGTGAAAAAACTAACTGCTCTATGTAGGTACTTAACTCTAAATTATCAAAGGCACTTGTAAGCAATCCAAATAAATCTTTTATTACGTTTAAATTTAACACTAGAGAAACGTTTTTGGCCTATCTTTAGCCATCTTCAATTCTAATCGATCAGTTAAAGTTGAAGACGGCTAAAGATAGGCCGAAAACATTTCTCTAGTATTAAATTTAAATGTAATAAAAGATTTATTTGGACTGCTTATGAGTGCCTTTGATAATTTAGAGATATAAATCATGTTCTCCACTTGTCTTCACAGTACGAATATATACAATAATATAAAAAGCAATGTACTTTATTCACATAATGAAGGCTTATTAAAGCATATTATTTGCACACCATTTCTATGATCCTGGGAGCTCAACCGGACCACTATCATTAATAATATCCTGCGTGTACAGTCTTTTCTCTATCTCTATAGCTTCTAGGGTAGTGAGTCCTCTAGTATCAAACGTAGCCTTTAACAAGTTAATGTTATCCCAATCTATGGTAATATCATGTTCATAAGCATTAACTGCTAGGGCGGTGCTTAACTTTTCAGTAATAATATCATTTTTATGCTCATTTATCCTTTTAGACAGATTGCAAGTGGTGCTATCTATATATAACATCAGTTCATTATGCGCCCCATTCCATACAATACACACATCGTCTACATAACAAAGATATAATTTGAGCTCTATCTTGAAAGAATCGAGAACTGTTGACTCCTTGTACCTAACTACCAATTTGGCCATTATACCAGCTAGGGACCCACCAATAGGAACACCTGTCATTTGGAGATAGTATTGCCCTTGAAAGACAAAATAAGAATTATACGTAATCAAATGGCAGATATCTCTAATAATACGGGAACAACAATCGGGTAGATATTGCATAAAGAAACAGTATAACATAAGTGCAGCAGGGGCCTTTTCTATAGTAGGATATAAGGACTCATAATCGAGTATAGTGTAGTGTTCATTGGGGAATGGTCTGAATTCAAGGAATCTGTCAAGAAAATCTAGCGAGGAGTCAACAGTAAAACTCTATACCCTTTCAGATGTTATCCAGCCCATGTTGCAATGGTTTTCTCTAATTCATATAACGGGGAGGCTTCTTATCCACCATAGGCCTAATGGATATCGGATTCTTATGAGCTTTAATGTATCTGAAGAGTTTGAGCGCATAAGGGCATTTTACTTTTTTAACTTTCCATAATATAGGAAAGGAATCAGATTTAAGAAGGTTTGTTAACTTACTGGCTATCTTATCAGTAGGATCAGACGTTAACAATAATGAAATAGATTGGGATGATAAAAGTTTCAGAATTTTATAGTTCATCATAGGAAATATTTAATCTTTACTAGTAAACCTGTTGCAGCTACGCCAGCAATAAAAATATATGTCGGTGATCGATGAGTGATTTTATAATTTAATTTCAAAATTTAATGTATTAATAGGTTAATTAGGAGTAATTCCAGAATTTTCTAATTACTCCACTGGGACTACAGTTTTTTGCCAGAGGCTGAGAGATGTCACTGGGCCCAAGGGAAAATTTTATGTGCACTCCAAGTAATTTTAGAGTTATAAGGTTGGGGCAATTTATTACTCCCGATCAGACTCTACTTTTCAATATTGTCTTTCTACGGCTAATTGGCGCATAAAAACAAATTGTGGGCTAATATGCAACCTTTCGTGAATCCCGAGCCGGGAAATTTTACCACATCATCACTCTCCTCTTGTGTGGCCCTGTTTTTGCTGCTCGTTTGAAAATGTATCTGCCTCGAGGCACACTGCCATGAATCCCACTTAATCTTTATTAATATCATTAGACATTCTAACCACTGGCAAAAGACCGTACGGTTTAAAAACAGAAAAATTGTTTTGCTTGCTCCAGGGTGTGATCTCAGTACATGGCAATTCTAAAAAGCCATTCAATTAAGCTAAAATGAAAGACTTTTTGAATTAATGTAAAATTATCATCCAACAGATATTGTAATGAGGTCATAAATACGAATGAAAATATTTATTTCATTTTTATATGTCTGAATCTGTCAAGTAAAAAATACAATCGAATATTTTTGTAATGTTTAAGTATAGAAAAATAACAGTGAGCCCTTTGAGAGTATTTACAGATAAAAATATAATCTATCTGGGTTTGAAATCTTCTTGCACCCAACTTATATTTATGTATTTTTTGCCCATTACGCATTTTATTTGCCTGTTTATTACTATCCGTTAGTCTTTGCGATGATCAGTGTACACGTGGTTATCGTTGTTGCTCGGAGAACGATGATGGCCTATAGTCTTCGTGAGAATTTCTACAAATACAACTCTAATTTTGACATCTGATTTCAGATTGGTATGTTGACTAATCAGGAGGACTCTGAAAAATTTTATAATCAACTTATTTTATCTACAAGGTTATGTCAACCATGCAGATTGGATGGAATATCTACTTAGGCTGAACTCACACATACCACAGCAGAACCATACCATGACCACAAAACTGAGGTCAGTTTGTAGACGGTCAGGAATTATAATTATATTAATATGGTGGCCGGATGGTCGAGTGATAACGCTGTCAGCATGCCACGCAGGAGGGGTCTGGTCTGGTCCCGGATTTTTTCGGGGTACTGGGCCCGGCCTGGTGATCTCCATTCTTCACCATCCGGTTCCCTTCCACAGGTTTGGGTGCAGCCCATGGTTGAAATTGGCCTTGCCCCCTTAATAATCTCCCTGATTGGAAAGGAGCGTAAAAGAAAATTATAGTAATATAGAAATGCATAATTTAATTCACATGGACCACTAACTGAAGTCGGTTTCTACGGCTTTGCAACACATAGTCTGTGTGAGTTAGATTATGCATTTCTATATTAACATAATTATAATTCACGACCATCCACAAACCCACCAGTTTTGTGGTCGTGGTGTAGTTCTGATGTGGTATGTGTGAGTTCAGCCTTAAACTGATTTAAGATAAGTTCTTATTAAACAGAAGTCATTAAAATAATAGTACAGGTTGGAAACAGAAAATTCAGTTGTTTTCTTGCGTGATGTGACAACATGGCGGACATAAAGCCATTCACATACATTACTATAGGTAAAATTGCAATGATTGTAATGCCGACAAAAGTAGTACAAAACGAAAAAGACAACCTGTAGGTCAAAGTTCATAAAAAAATCGGAGGTGAAATCGGCATCATTTCCGAAATATACATCTTTTTATTCCATTCTTAAACACAATGGAACAGATGACTGTGCAATTAATTATGTGTCAATAGAATGGATTGTCATTATTATAACAATCTATCTCGAATATATCATCGATTTGACTCCTGTTTATTGTGATCGTTGACTTATAGATTGACCTCTTTTGTTTGGTATTACTTTTATAAGACTTTACAAAATTAAAATTGTACCATCTTGCAGGAAGTTATTTTGGCCATTTTTCGTGTATTATTCTTGTTGTTTTATTACTGATCTTTAGTCTGGTCTAACCGATTATCAATCTTCACATGCTTATTTGTTTTTCAGAGAAATGATCGTTGGTGTATTGTGTCAATTGCGAATGTTTTCACTAATAGAACTGCCTAATTTTGACACATGACTATAAATTATTTTCTTGACCAACTGAGACATTTCTTAGAAAAATTTAAGGATGGCTTATTTTGATATTTCGTATTTAGAAATGAGCTGTCAACTAAACCGAATGCAATGGTGAATGATGAGGGAGACGTTGTAATATGACTGACTGACTGTCAACTACTTCACTCACCATGGCTAAATTTCCCTAAAGTTATTTGAAAGCATCCACTGGCTGTACAGGTTATAAAAGGATTATTCAGTTTTATTTTCTTGCACGAGAAACATCTTGACGTCACAAACATCGTTGATTGAATTAAAACAGATATATTAAAATAAAATGGAATATGTTTGTACAAGTTTATTGCTTTTTTGCTCTTTTAAGCATTATATATTCTTCTTAATTATTAAATTATATGTAATTATAGTCTAAGAGATAAGACCTAATCTAATCCACCAGAAAGCCAACATCTCAGGCAGACATATTGTTCCATCTATAGAATAAGTTAAAAAGTTTTGTTGTTATTTGATTTTTTGAAATTTTTTATTCCATTATTAAAATATATATTTAATAGTCAAAAACTCTAATTTCACCTCATAGAAACTCAAATCAAAAGGAATTATAAAATTTCATTGCATAGTCTTTGAGTTATTTCAGTCTAAAGTTGTACGTGACACTAATGAGGATAAACAAATTATTATATAGATTTAAAATTTCAAACATATAATATATTTCGTACAAAAACCAGAATTATTTTCATATAATAAACTAACAAAAAAAATGATGAAAAAATATAAATTAAAAAATTTTGTCAACTGGAACATTTAGGAATTACCATTGAATGTGCATATTTTCATTCTGTATGTATTTCCCATTCCAGTTCCATAATGAGTGTATATGACAACAGTTGGCAGATGCCAATTACATATGATGTGTACACACATCATTGGACTGTAATGTGTTAAACAATATAATTTAAAATTAAACTCTTATATCACAAAAAATATCAAAAACATTGAATTCTAGAAGATATTCCAGATAGTATACAGTAAGACCTCGCTTAACACTGCTCCATTTAATGCTGTTTCAATATAATGCGGTTTTTTCAAATTCTATATTTTTTATCAGTTCACTTTGGTGCTGTTTTTCAACCATTATACTCACATAAATTTGAAATCGCACGAATTTGTTGATTTGATACTCCTCTGCTGTGTTTGATATCAGTGCAGTGCAATATATACAAGTGCAATATGCTGTGCGGAACTTGCAACAGATTTTCTCAAAAGAATTTTAGCTACTATTATGGAAATTATGAATCAGTTTATACAAAATGATCCAAATCTTGATAGAACTTCAAAGACAAGAAGTGTCATAGATGCGATGTGTTACTATCGACAATTGCTTGCTGAGCGAAACAAATAAAGGCAAACAATGTTAGATGACTTTTTAACAAAAAAAACAAAAAGTGTCAAACAAGGAAAAACCTTTCTCATCACAAACATAAATTATTTACGTGAATATTTTTGATTTTCATGAATGATTTATGAATACAAATCAATATTAGCAATAAAAAATATCTATAATTAATGTAATACAATAGTAATACGATATTTAGCAATAAAAAATGTCTATAATTAATGTAATACAATAGTAATAATAATTACAGTCCAGAAGAAGAGCACTTTTAGCAGTGACGTTAACAAACAAATTTTATTAAAATCGTAAGTAAAAACATTTTCAATGCTCAAGGCATCATCGTCAGTTACAAAAATATATGTACATAATACTTAAGAATTATGAATTATGTAATAATAAAAAATACTTAACGTTAATTACATTAACGTTAGACAGGCCGACGGGCTCAGCGATGCTTGGAGATATCTCGTTACAAAAGAAGTTTAATCTTTATTATTCCACTCCATATAAGAATAATTTAACCGAGTTTTTTACTGTTTTTCGTTTTTGTTTATAATATTTTATCTCTATAATATTTGAAATGTTAAAAGATTTTGAACTCCTTTCTATTTTATGTTCCATTTTTTTTTTCTTGTATTCTTAAGTATTATGTACATATATTTTTGTAACTGAAGATGATGCCTTGAGCATTGAAAACGTTTTTACTTATTGTTTTAATAAAATTTGTTTGTTAACGTCACTGCTAAAAGTGCTCTTCTTCTGGACTGTAATTATAATAAGTTAAGCAGTATTTTTAGTTTTGTCATTTAGTAATAATACATGTTACTAAAGAAAATAAATAAAAAATGGCACATATATTTTTTATTCACTGTCCTGTTTCACCTATCCTCATTATTTACATGTTAAGATAACTTCATTTAACGCTGTTTCATTTAGTGCTTGGTTTTTTGGAACATATCCCCCAAGTTAAACAGGGTCTTACTATATCTGCAGAATTTTTTGAAAGAAGTGGCATTATTATTAAAGATTATAATAATTTAGACGAGGCATAGAAAATTTTGAATAATAAAAAAGTTTGTAAATATAAGCAAGACTTAAATGTTAGTAAGAAAGTAATTCACTATTATCTATATTTTGTTTTATTCAGTATTCTAATTTTTTATTGTAAAATTTTGTTTTTAAACAATTTTATTTATGTTTATCATCATATAATCCTTGGATATTTACATAATTTTATCAGTTTATATTATAAATTACTTTAATGTTTTTAGCATGCTAGAATATGCAGTTTGACTTTGAGTTGTATTTCTGTTGAAGCAACTTGGAATATAATTGAAGTGTGTTCAAACCTAAAATATTTTTAGTAAAATAAGCAATTTTTGAGATTTGAAATAAAATGATTTATTTCTTAGTGTGTTTGGCATTGCAGGAGCTCCTCAAGTTTCATATTTCAAAACTCTGATAATTTTAAACAATATGATAGCAGAAACTCTAACAACCAATATTATAAAAAATTATACAGCTAGTTAACATATTATAGCAGTATTTTAAAATGGTGGCAATTATACCAATAAACCCTCACTATACTCAGAAGTTTTTGTTTAAATTTGTGAAATATGAAACTTCTAATTGATCGAGTTATGAAATATGTTATAAAGCACAATGTATAAAATTACTTCAGTATTTTTCAGGGCCAAATAATAACAGTATTTGAGTTACAAACAAAACTTATGTATGAATTATTTATTTAACTCTAGAAGTGCATACACTGTGAGGAAGATCCACAGTATTTGATTTCTGAAGATACATTACTATATTTCATTGAGTAATTATATTCAATAAATTAATGCTTCCTAAATGAGTGAAAAGTATTGAGCTATTTAAATATTTTTGAACTTTTTAAAGAAAATCATTTTTATCAAAATTATTTAGATATATTTATTATATTGTGTATTTCATTTAAAATAACAATTTATGTTTATGTACATAATTTTTAGTATGAAAATAATTTTTCTAATAGTTTAAAATAGATTTTTCAAAAAAATAAAAATATTTAATATTCCAGACAAGACAGACAGCTGCATGGTTGGCTGAAAAAATGACAAAAGAAGGTCATGCAGTTGCTCTTTTATCTGGTGATCTATCAGTTGAGCAACGAATTGCTGTTCTCAATAGGTTCAGAGATGCAAAAGAAAAAGTTCTTATTACCACCAATGTTTGTGCAAGAGGTAAAAAAATACATTTCTCCAAAAACTAAATTTTGGGAGTTAACAATTAGTTTTTAAACTATGTTGGTAAATTAAATAGAATTCTTTTATTGCAGGTATCGATATTGAACAAGTAACTTTAGTAGTGAATTTTGATTTGCCCGTTGATCAAAAGGGAAGAGCAGATTGTGAAACATATCTTCATCGTATTGGCCGCACTGGAAGATTTGGGAAATCAGGAATTGCTATAAATATGGTAGATGGAAAAAGAACTATGAGAATTTTAGAGGAAATTGAACAACATTTCAGTAAGTAACAACAACAAGTATATTAGAGTCCTGATTATCTGAGATAATGTTGACTGAGAGCTTCAGATAATCAAAAAAACTCTATGGAACATATAGCATGGAACATTTGGTAAATTATTATTAAATAATGAATTGAATTTGAACAAATTAACATGCTGATGTAACCGTATTTCACATTAGGTCTACTTATTGAATATAATGACTGATTGTACAATATAATTTGAAAGTGAAATGCCATTTACCTTATGTTGAAATTTTTGCAGTAATAAATAATAATATATTTATCACTACAAAAATTTATAATTTATTTATTTATAAATAATAAATAAAATTAATTAGTAAATAAAAATGTTTTTAAATTGTACAATAAAACACTTTTAATTTTATTTGCAACTATATTATTTCAAAAATAAAAAAAAATATTATCACAAAATGAATTACCTTTCATTTTGGGACTCAATTAAATTAGACTCTGTTAATCAGGACTCTATTGTATCATGTATTTTTTATTAATGTAATCTTTTTCTGAAAGTAATTTTCATTACAAAATTATTTTAAATAATTACAGCATATATTTTAAAATATAATAATAGCTAATAAATAATAATAATGAAAAAAACACTGTTTTATTTAATGGATCCACCACATGCATAAATTTGATTTGCATTTTTTGTATATTTTCCAAATTTTATTTTAATTTAAAACAAGGTATTCTCTGGTTTATGCAAATAATTGGAACTAAAATTTTTTATGTATATCAAAAAAATTCTGAATCAAAAACTTCCAGTGTAGAAGGATTACATGACTGCATCTACATAACATTATGGCACCATATTGTTTCCTGAGTGAAAAGAAGACAGTAATCTAATATTCAGATAAATAAACAGTGTACAAAAACATAAATTATTTGAAGTTTTAATACTTTCATGGCAGGTATTCCAAACAAATGGATCATCCTGAAAATAGAAAAATGTTTCATTTATAATATTTATTTTTATTACCGATATTAAAAAATTTTCTGTTGTTTGAATGTAGAAATTATTATGAGGAACTGAATTGAACATGTATAATCCATCCCCCTTGCTGGATTGGCTGAATGTTAGAGGTTGATTCAAAAATTTTGGAAAGTTTGCTCAAAATCAAATTTTTTTAAGATGATAAAATTATCTAAAATTTTTAATTGAATATTTATTTATATAGTAAATTTTAATCTTCTCCTGTGTTAGTGCTTGTTAATTTAGTTATTTATTTAAATTTTATTTATCATCAAAAATATTTACATAAGCAATAATATATGAAATAAAAAATTCAAAAATTCTAGGTTCTAAGGTTTTGTCGTTGTTGATAGATGGTGTACATTTTAGACAAAGTACAAGGTCATAAATTATGGCAAGAAATAAATGATTAAATCAAATAACATAGGAAGCAATTAATGCAAACAAAATCAGCTGATTGTTTATATATCAACAAAAACTGACATAACCAACCTCTATTTTTGTTATATTAATTTTTTATTGTATTTAACACTTTTTTAAATATTAATAAACCATTTGAATATATTTAATTAAATTTTATAATTTCTTTATTTTGAAAAATATGAGATTTTTCATAAAAATAATGAAACAATTTTTAAAAGAAATTTTCAATATTATTATTTAAAATTTTTAAACTTTGTTGTGACTTACATTCAGAAGAACCTGGCTCATTCATTTCAATAGCACACATGTTTATATTGAAAAGCAAATAAAAATTATAATGTAGAAAATATAAATTCAGGCTTACATTTTTATAGTGTAGAATACTAAAAAAATTGATATGTGCAATTATGAAATTATATGACTGATTAAAAAAAGAAGAAAATTGCAGATATTTTTCATAGATTAATATATATAACAATATATATATAATTATAACAAAACAAATTAGAAAAATGACTCTCTTCCCTAGGAAAACAATTTCAAAATGAAAGGAAGAGAGTCATTTTTCTAATTTGTTTCATTTAAAGATATCATTTATTTTGCCATGGAAAATATCTCATTTTTCATGGCAAAATAAATGATATCTTTAAATAGTGTTAAGAACTTTAGTTACTTTATCTTTAAATAATTTAGCTAAAGTTCTTAGTACTATTTGCAGTAATTAAACATTTCTATGTTAAATAAAAATTTAATATAAAAGATCGGAAGAGCGTCGTGTAGGGAAAGAGTGTAGATCTCGGTGGTCGCCGTATCATTAAAAAAAAAAAAACGTTTTGTTATTAAATTTTTATTTAATATAGAAATTCTTAATTACTGCAAATAATGCTAAGAACTTCAACTACATTATTTAAAGATACTATAAAGTTATAAGCAGAGTTTAGAACTTAAAATTAAATGACATCTGATTCACATATACAAAATCAGTTATGAAAAAGGTAAAATAATACAAAATACAGTAGGGCCTCAACATTCACTTATTCGCGTCCGACTTTCTTGTACAGCTTTTCGGCATTCACGCTTTGCTTATTTGCGGTTTTCCCCATTCGAGGGAGAAATTTTTCTGTAAATTTTTTAATAAAAATTTCTGTATACAGTATGGTACAGTATTTATTTATATTAATATCACAATTTATTCTATTAGAAACACAAAAAGCTTTATTTAAGCACAAGCTCCTTGAACGCACAGTTAAAAAAAAATTGCCGAATTACTGTAGTTTGCTTCGCCATCCGGGACTCTGAAAAATTGCTGAATTACTTTAGTTTTTGCTTCGCCATCCGGGATTTTACGGTTATGCCTGTATGTTTTCTTAATTCTATCGAGTGCTAGGATATATCATCATGTCTGGAAAAAGGACAGCTAGTCAGAAGTCGACAATTTCCCATATTTGTAAGCATGCGAAATCGGTGATGACCTTTTCAAAGAAACTGGAAGTTCTCGATATGTTGCTAGATGGAAAGAGTTATGCTGCAGTGGGTAGACTTTTTGGTGTAAATGAATCTACAGTTAGGTCGATAAAGAAAAAGGAAGATGCAATTAGGCATAGCATAAAGGGTGGTACTCCATTATCATTGAAGCACACTTCCCAAATAAGAGATAAGAACATAGAGAAAACTTATCATTGAAGCACACTTCCCAAATAAGAGATAATAGAGAAAATGGAAAAGGATAGAAGACCAGAACCAGAAGAATATGTCGATAAGTAAGGCTATAATAAAAGCCAAAGCCATAAAGCTCTATAAAATTTTGCGGAATCTTCAGGTGATAATCCAAATAAACTTGTTGCAAGTAGCGGAGACTTTGTTGTATCCATCAACAAGCGACAACAGTATGATATCACAATCAAAGAAGCACAAAGAGAAACTTGACGTAAACGATCCTTTCACCGCAGATGATGTGTAGTACGAGGCTAGACATCGTCAGTACCACCACCTCTGTTACAACCTTTTCTAGAGTCGTACAGCTGATATCTGTACAAGAACAAAAATGTTAGTTCTGGGAAATCTTTCTATGTTGTGTTTCTAGTACATACTGGTTGCATGTTATACAGTATGTAACATACAACCGGTATGTACTGTACTTTAACTTTTTCTTCATTATAATAATAATTTTAAATAAATATTAAAAGTAATTATACAGTACTATACATACTATTTATTGTTCCACATTAAGTTGATACACTCCAGAACTCAACTCCCGTTTTCCCATAGGATCTTAACTTCAACTTTCGTGCCAATTTTTGTGACCATAACCCCCGCGAATGTTGAGGCCCTACTGTAGTGAATATTTCAAAAATTATTGGAAAAATTGTCCTTTTTTACTTAACAAAAACATGATCACAGCAAATGGGTATATATTATAAATGCAGTGAATTATTAACCTCTTGGATGCCATTGATGGCATTTGTTACATGTGGCAGGGACAAACAATAGAATTTTAGAACTACAGTTTTGCAGGCCCTAATCAGTTTATTAAATTGTGTTTAGGGTTTTCAAAAAAAACCAATATGAATTTGATGATAGGTCCCAAATGCTTTCTTGCCAAAACTTCTTATTTTAAGTTATTTTAATGAAAAATATTTAATTGAGTATGTTTTGAAAATTTACTTTTTCTCTCCTTTCTCTATATTCCAGATTACTGCATTTATGTTGCTCTGATTATATGTTGAAATAAAGTTAATTACTAATTTTGCAAAAATTAATTTTTATAGTATGAATTATAAAATCTTAAAATTTAAAAAAATATAAACAATATCAAAATTTTTCTTAATTTTATTAAAATAAGCTATATTTTTTATTAATTGTTGTTGATTTACTTCATTTTCATTATATTTTTGTTAAAAAACAAAAAATACTAACATAAAATATTATATATTAAATTAAAAAATATTGAAATTAAGGAAAACATATCAATAAATATAAATTTAATTGGTTTGAATTTGATGATATATGATATACCACAGATTACTAATACAGATGGGACACTTAGCTAAAAACAAGGAAATTTCAGTACCACAGCGCCTCTCAGTTAGTTGATTGTGTATTTTTTCTTGAATGTAAAAATTTTATAATTTTTCAAGACATT